>JAPMOB010250421.1:0-47898 GCA_029875015.1 Lepomis gibbosus | reverse complement strand
GTTTAGTTGGTGTTGCCTAAAGCACTCTTGAGAATGGTCTGTACAGTCCAGTCAATACAGAACCGAAAATTGCGGATTGCATGTTAAAACCGAGCCGTGGTTTGTGTATTGAACAATTCGGTTTTTTGCGGTTCGGTTTTGCACCCCTACTGGTCACCAACTAGAGCATCTCAGCAGGAAAACCACCTCAAGTGTCTGCATTAGCCTATGAGGATCAGGACATAACCTTTAAGGAACCTTACCTCAGCTGGCTAAACAATTTCCTGTTCCTGCTTCTACTAAACTAAGCTGTGATTTCATGGACTCTTCACAAAGCAAAATCAACTCAAGGACTATCATACATGTTCTTGACCTCATGTCTACTCCTGTGCTCTAAGTTCTGCTGACGCAAATCCATGTGTCCATTCCCTCCAGTCTAAAAATCGCTGCTGTTACCCTAGTCCTAAAAAAATCTTCCTTTCAAATGGGAGATTCATTCCCATTAAATCTCCCATTTCTTGCCAAACACCTTGAATTTCATTCTGGGTTTAGGGTAAAACTCAACAATGAAACTGTCTTTACTAAGGTCACCAGTGACCTGTTTGTAGCTGACTCTGGTTACCTCACCATACTCATTCTATTAGTTCTCACTGCTGCTTTTGATACGTCTATAATAATATTCTTCAAGTCCTACCTCACAGCTAGACAGCAGGTTATTTCTATTTGCATCTTTAGGTGTCCCACATCCCCCCTTTCCCATGGTGTTCCCCAGGTTTCAGTTCTCGGACTATTACTGTTTATTATTGATATTCTCCTTCTTGGACATATACAATGAACAAAATTATAACCTGATCAACTCAATGCGAAGGAGATGTGTTGCACTGTGTGAAGCATATGGTGGTCACACCAGATACTGACTGGTTTCCAGACCCCACAGGACCCCTCAATACAGTGAAACTGCACATTTTCGAGTGGCCTTTTATTGTGGCCAGCCTAAAGCGCACCTGTGCAATACCCATGCTGTCTGATCAGCATCTTGATATGCCACACCTGTGAGGTGGATGGATTATCTTGGGAAAGGAGAAGTGCTCACTAACACAGATTTTGACAGATTTGTGAACAATATTTGAGAGAAATAGGCCTTTTGTGTACATAGAGAAAGTCTTAGATCTTTGAGTCCAGCTCATGATAAATTGGGGCAAAAACAAAAGAGTTGCGGTTAGAATTTTGTTCAGTATAATTTGTAGAGATCGATTTAACTTTCACTGTTATGGACACCAGCGGCCGTCTTATTATTGTACACTTAGCATATATTTTTATGTAACGCTTTAGCAACCACACTGGCTCCCAGTTAAATACTGCATTTGTTTTAAAGTACTTCTTGTTTATAAATCTCTCCATGGCTTTGCACCTACCTACTTATCCAATCTTCTCGATCCCTATGGGACGGGTATGGAGAAGGGCCGGCTATGGCTCAGGAGGTTTCAGGTTGCCCACTAATTGGAATCCCCGGCTCCTCCAGTGTGCGTGTTGGCAACACATGGAACCATCTGTGCCATCACTATACGAATGTGGGTGAAAAGCCCTTTGAGCGGTCAGAAGACTAGAAAAGTGCTATATCACCATTTACCTACACACCTCTCCCTCCCCCAGACGCCGCACTATGGGTGACTGGGCCTTCAGAGTGGCCAGTTTAGTGCTTTGGAATATGCATATGATATATTCTAAGTTATGTATTTGGTTTCTTGCCACTTCTTCTGTCTTTAATTGTATAACCTTTGTACTACTGTGTAAAGTGTCCTTGGATAACGCGACAAGCTACAAGTAAATATAAAGAAAATGTATTATTATTATTATTATTATTATTATGGGGCGGCACGGTGGTGCAGTGGTTAGCACTGTTGTCCCACAGCAAGAAGGTCATGGGTTCAAACCCCGGTCCTCATGGGTTCTCTCCGGGTGCTCCGGCTTCCTCCCACCATCCAAAGACATGCAGGCTAGGTTATTTGGTGTCTCTAAATTGTCCTTAGGTGTGAATGTGAGTGTGAGTGGTTGTCTGTCTATGTGTGGCCCTGCGATGGACTGGCGACCTGTCCAAGGTGTGCTCCCTGCCTTTCGCCCAATGTCAGCTGGGATAGGCTCCAGCCCCCCCGCGACCTTGTACACGGGATAAGCGGTTGACGATAGATGGATTATTATTATTATTTTATTATTATTATTTTATTATTATAAATTACAATTATATCACATTTCATTAATTTCCAAATATGTTTTTCAACTAGCCTAATGATTGTTTTTTGTGTGTTACAGTGAAAAAAGCTAAGCTCCATGGATCTTCAGGTGAGTACTTTTGTATTTTCAAATCTTTTACTTTTAATGAATATTTATTTATCCTGTATTTATTCAGTATGGTCGTACACTATCCTCATAATCATCCAAATGTTTTTTAACATGGACACAACAGAAAGCTGCAGATCACGTTCCCACTGTCTTGGCATTTGGGAGCATATTCTCTGGGTCCTGTGGGATTGTTATGTCAAGTGACAACTACAACTCTCTCACTCAAAGTCGAGCTGCTGGGAAATTTACCCAGAATCCCAAATAATGTGGCCATTTGCAATGTATAGGGCCAGATATCTTCACAGTTCAACTAAATGCAAATTTGCTTTTTAGTTTTTAGAAATATGCTGCATGTACTCATTTTCTGATGTAGGTTAATCAGTCAAATTCTGGCAAGTCACTGAAAGCTGGGGTTGATTTTGCTTTATGTAATCCTGTGTCCTTCTATGCCAGGCCCTACACAGGTGAGCTTAGATCGTTGGCGGCTAAGTCCAAATCCCCACTCACTCCACCTAAGCAAATCCCTCTAGCGTTCGGCCTCACGCCTTCCTTTAAGCTCTGTGACGTTTCTGGCAAGAGCAGGCAGCGTTGACAGAAAGTCACCGCTACTTTGGATTTGCTGGTGACATTTCACTGCCTTTCTCAGTCTCCAATGACCCTGTGTTCATTCAAGATATTTGCAAAAGTTAATTCTACAGCAGGTCTCTACATTTACTCAATGTGAATTTTTCTTAGTCCCTACCCTTCAGCTTTGAGAAAAGTTCATCTTTTTTAAGAGGTGTCTGCGTTGTGTGACAAGCAGCTCTGTTGCATTATGATATTGGTTTTAGATTGTCAGCCTTTGCAGGCCGTCTGTGATCTCCCTCCCTTGCTCCTGTCCCAGAGCAAACATCAGGGATAATTCAGTTAAGCCTGTCGTCTCTCCCTTAGTCGAAATGTAAACATCAGTCTTTTTTTTTGTTTGCTACATGGCAAAGAAGGATTTGTCAAGCACTGTCTTGCATGACATTTTGAACAACAGAGGTTATGTTGATATTTCAAATAATTTTAAATATCAATTTGTTTTGCAAATGCTACTGTAGAGTGGAGTTCAATGAGCCCTGTGTGCATGAGAAGCCAGTCTGGGGCCTTGCTGCAGTGCTGTTATAGGTGGTAATTTTTTCAGGAATGGCCTTTATACTTACATTATAATGTACTGTTGGTCAGCTTCTGGTTGTCCAGTGCTTCTGGAACTCCTTGCAGAAATCAGCAGAATGTCTTTGGCAGTGGATACCTAAATAATTTTGATTGGAGATGTTTGGGTGTAAATTTTGCAGAATTTAGATGTCTGTGAAGATTCTGTGTCATCCAGGTCATAGTAATCCAAGGTGGGTTAAAATCAAGAATATAGCATTCTCATGACAGAACACAATTATCTAGCTTGTGTATATATATATATATATTAATGTAATTTTAATAGTTGGGCAATATTTCAGTATTATAGTATATTTACTTGTTTACATGTTTGCCATATTGAAATCATTTGATATGAGCCTGAATAGGATTATTATGAAATTAAAAAAAAAACAACAACAAATATTTGTCTCATTATTGTACAAAGCATGACTTTGGCATATTTTACAGTGCGTTTGCACTGTGCTTTTACCACACGTTCAGATAGGTAGCTTTTAGGCCTTACTTTTGAACCCTTATATCAAGTTGTTTCTGGAGAATTCTGTAGAACTGAAGGTGACCTTGGGTGGGCCAGTAGCTAGCTCTCTGACTTTCCACTGATTGCCACAGGAAACTGGGGCTTGATAAGGTTTTTGTTGCAGGATTTGCGTGTGTGTCTGCCTGCCCACACATTTACTAGGTATGTAAGAATTTAGATTTCGTCCCCTCCAAAAAACACAAGCTTGTTTTCAACAATACTATGCAGAATGCAAACCCAAGTTATACTGTTATGTTCAGTCCAGAACTCTTTGTGCTGTAGATGGAGAAACGTCTCATGGGCTGGTGCCAGCAATGGTAGAAAAGGTTTATGTCTTATGTTGCATGCAATATTGATGAGTGGTCTGAATTTGAAATGTCAGCCTTCCAACTGCCTGCATTTCCCTGACTAATTTATTGAAAAAAACTCATCATCAATCAATAATAGATGAAGACACTTGACTGTGGACTGGTTGAGTGGGTGGTTCACAGGCAGGAGCAGTGAGTACTGTCTCAAAACATGGACAGGACAAGTAGCCACAATTCACTTCAGCTGATCCTTTACACACTGACTGGTACACTTTCACTTTTTAACCTTGTGTGTGTGTGTGTATATTGCGTGTTTGTGCGCCAGGATATTGGGAGGGCCGATATTATCAATTGCTGTTACATAGATATCAGTATGTATATGTTGTCAAAACATAGACGCTGCATGTACAGCATAACTCAACCATGCTTTCTTTTTGAGGCAGATAATTTGAGAATTATATAATAATAATGCTATATGGGCCAACAATTTTTGCATAACTGAAACAACCATTTTTTATAAGGGCTCTTTAAGCAAATGTAAAGAACTATAGGCAAAATATGTACTACTAAGTAAAATATTTTGTATTTGAAAAATAAACTTCTCATCGTGTTCTGTCCCAGTCAAGGGACAGAAAGCAATGAGAAGAAATACAAAATAATAACTATTAAAAATAGTTGTTTTGCAATAATTACTATTTCCAGTGAATTTTCCTGTTCATGATTAGTTTATTTATTTACTTAATATGAACTTTTAGCCTACTGTCACTCTTGATAAGAAGACCTCTCCACAACTCTTTATTGTTGTGTAGAGGTCTGCATCCAAAGTGTGTTTGTGTTTAACATATTAATGTTACAGGTGAAAGAAAATCAACATTTGTATCAGCCTGAGAAATCCAGAATCTGTCAAATTTTTGTGTGCAGGCATATACTTGGTGTTTTTACAGGCAGTTATTGCTGCTTCCTCTTCAACACTGCAGATTGTATCAGCCATATAGTGGACAGCACCTGCTGTAAAGGGGCCACAGCCACTAAGTGGCTCTTATCTAATCCATACATCCTCTTCCCTTATCTCATCTCTTCTATTCGTGGGAGCTGGCCCCAATGTGGCACAAGGCATGGACTATCTAATTAGGGAAAGGTTTGAGTATCCCCCCGGCTCCTCTGTAATAATGCCTGTGTTTTGTTGCTACTGTCCTCTCGAGACACTAATTAGGTCTGTGTCCTGTCATTCATGGTACTTGTAGGATGGATGATGCTTTCAGGCGGTGTCCCAGCAGGGGGGGGTCTTTGACTGCTTTCAGTATAGCTTTTTGTTTTGGGGCCTAATTAAGTCTTTATGTTGTTTTGTCAGTGGAATGTTGTAAGAAACCACCTGTGTCAGCTGTTTATTGTCTCATTGTATTTACTTATCTGGCTGCTGTGGTAAAGGCTATGTGCAGAGTAAATGTTTCAATATGTTGCTGGGGCAACCAGGAAAATCTTTGTTTAGTGTGGTCAGGTGATCAGTCTACAGAGGAGCAGCTGATACCTTGCTTTTATTTCCCATGGACCAAAAATGAGAGGGTGTGCATGTGTTTGTACTGTACTGTACTGTGTGTGTGCATGAGGGTTTGCCCTTGGGTATGACCGTACTTCAGTTTTTAATAATGGTACATATTTTGTACTTTGTATGCTGAAATTTCAACATGCAAGCATGTGTCATATTTTGGTTTTAATTTTCATCATCAGTTTTATTAGGTATATCTTAAACTATTCTTACTATCTTTTATTGCAGGGGTATTCAATAAGAATTAAAAGGGGTCCAGTTAGAGAAAATTTTTCGAAGGAAAGGTCCGGAACATCAAAACGATTAACTTGCGTTATCATTCAGTGCCATAAAGTATAGTTGTATCAACATATGTTTTTAGTCAACAACTGACAATATTTAATAAATACCCTAATAATAAATTCTAAATTTAAGTAAACTAAAATAAAGTGCCTATTTTTTTATTTTTTTTTTTAGAAAAAATGAAATAAGAGGGGTAGCTTGAAGTGATAAAGTGTAGTCTTAACCAATTTTAAAATAAACACTTAACACATCAAATGAAAAGCTTTTATACCTCTATAAACCTCTTTCCTACTTTCTCTTGTTCAGTGAGAAACGTGAGCTCTAAATTGTCCTGCCAGCTAGCAGATCTATGAGATATTCTGGTTTTGAACTGCCTGTGGAAGGCATGTAGGCCTACATGTAAAAATCTCTACATTCTAGTGAAATGTCTTTTCTCTTTCGCCTCCTATCTCTGTGTGCAGTGTTTCCCATACGTTGATTTATTTGTGCCGGCCCACCACAATATCAAAGCTGACCGCCACAGATTGATTTTTCAGTTTTTTTTAAATAAGCCTATTTAAAATAGTATTTGATTGCAGAGCGCCGTAGCGTATTCGCGCAGAACGTCCTCTCACCTGTACCTCTCTCTCTCACTCACCCTCATGGAACACCCCTGCACATGACTCGAATGCACAGTTTTGATTGGCTGAGCAGTATCACATGAGACGATACGATTGGTCTGTGAGTTTCCTGGGCCGCTAAACCAGTAGTAAATGCTAGAAAAGCTGCGTGGGTTAAAATAGAAACGCTCCGTCACGAGGTAGTCTCAATAATAAATCGGCTGTAGGTCGGCGGTCCGGAGAGGACGGCGGCGGTCCGCCAATTAGTGACCTCTGTTTTATTGTATCATGTGTATTTTAAATCATTCTTACTGTGGTTTGTAAGATTTAGAGCTGAAAGGAATATTCAATTCATTTATTAGTCAATTGACAGAAAATGAATCAGCAACAATTTGAATAATCAATTAATTTTAAGTTTCATTTCAAGCAAATCTAGTTCCAGCTTTTCAGCTGTCACTAAAGTCACTAAACTACACTAAAGAGTCTAAAGAAGCAAACAAAGGAAAAGAGAATCTGCATGCCCCGTCAATCAAACCAACTACACCTGAAGCAGCTGCAGCCGTAGGCATCATGAGTAAAATCAGCAGAGCGCTGCTCTGCCACAAAAGCATTTAATTGATGTGATGGATTGCAGCGATCGATCAGTGACAAGTGATGTGAGTAGCAAATAAAATGTACAGAGAAGTGTTAAATGATACCAGAAGATAAAACCAATGGAAAGCCAAGCTTGTGGTGATAAACTTGCAACAGTGACGAACATGCCTGAGACCGTAGCTGAAGGTGGATTGGCTGTTAAAACCACAAATTGGACTCAGAGTGTGTAAGCCTTTTTATACAGTTTATGGTGCAGGTACATAAGGGGGGAAAAAAGGTGTGTTCTTCTCTTTCTTTTGGTCTGTTGCTTGCGTGTTTGGCTGCAAGCAAAACCATACAAATAGTCATTTTTTGCCACAACCTGGTGAAGTACTGGTTTGACTGGAGACGTTTAGATTCTACTTGATACTGGGCTATTTCAGTCGATACCATCCCTATAAATCATATTATATTTATATAAAGCTACATAGAATGTGATCCATCCGATTAAATGAAACAACTCATACTCAAGATCAGCATTTCAATGGAAGCTGCTGCTCCAGCTCCTCCACCTGCTCTTATGCCCAGGTAGGGGGTAGGATTTATGCTGCTAGAACGGCCTGGTGTCAGAGAGGACCACTGGCGGTGCAGGGGTGGTAACTACCAGAGCGAAACTGAGCACATCAGCAGGCACGTGTTGACGCTCCCTCGCCCTACTGCGGGAAATGAAAAGTGGTGGCTGTGTCACGGGCTGCCTAATCCTCTTTCACCTCCCTCACCCCACCCAGCATTGACAGCTGGTGCAGATGGTCGTTGTTGCTCCGCTGTTCAACACTACTGGCTGAGAGGAGGCTGATGAAGATCACTGGGTGTGAAAGTTGTCTGTATGCAGACTGACAGATTGACAGATGGACAGACTTGAATCTGTGTTTCCAGTGCCAGTTTCAGAAGCCAACAGAGTTCCAGCAGTGATCATTTACAACAAAAATAGCCAGTTTTCATATTTAAGCTTTGTTTGTAGATCACACTGTTTGCAAAGACTGCCTTCACCTTTGACCTTACTGAATTTCAGTTTTAGTCTTTGAAAGTATTAGGGGCAGACAGAGACCTTTCCGCAGTAGTAACGGGTCATGAGTGACTTCCGCTTCGTTACATCATCAGCAGACCTCTGTCCTCTGTTACATTCTCTATGTTTAGAGGTCAGTTATTAAGAGTAGATTTAAGAGAAGCTGTAACTCAGACATAGCATGCAGTTGGATTCTTCTGCATGGGGTTGGCTCTCTGGAGATTAACAGGGTCAGGTTCCTGCACTGGGCTCGTCTGGCTTGGCTTGGCTTGGCTTTCACTAGAGCTCCTGATGTATTTTTCCTCCACACAAAGCCAGGTTAGTATGGCAAGCCGTTTTAACACTTATTCTTTAAAACTTACTAGTGGCCTGGTTAGTATTACTTCTGTCAGTTCAAATGTGTGGTCTGCCTGTTTTCAAGTGTGTATTTTGACTCGGCTGTGACTGTTAAATGACCCTGCAGATATATTAACACTGTAATCATCATCTGCATCCTCTCTAACGCTCATTTATTCATTTTCTTTGCAATAGCCATATGTAATTATCTTCCTAAATTAAACTATAATCTCCCCTTTCCTTTTATTTCAGACAAGTTCAACACCTACGTGACACTGAAGGTGCAGAATGTCAAGAGCACAACTATCACTGTGCGTGGGGCCCAGCCCTGCTGGGAACAGGATTTCATGTTGTAAGTTATTAAACACAGACACAGTGGGGTCATGCTTCAGCATTGATTTAACAAATTCAGTTTTAATTGTTTGAGTATACTGAACACTTCAGTGCAAACTCTGCTCGCTATACTAGACTGTAATGTCGTGAAAATCATTCCAGAGGGGCATCTTTCCTTCACAGAGAACACCAGTTTTAGGGGAAATTGCATTCCTTTGATGTAGTGCCCTTCACAAGACCAGTATGTGGCGTGTCCTTCTGGGTCAGATGCATACAGTGTATTCAATAAAAGCAATTTATCAAACAGATCCAAAATGGAAACGGCCCAGGAGCTCTGAACCCCAGTATGAGCTATATTTTTTGGGAAGGTGTCTGTTTTCATAGGCTGTGCAACATTTTCTAGGAAAGTATCTTGATAAACAGCTGCTGTTAATTTCCTCCTTATAATTCATTGGTTTAATTTCCTCATTTTCCTTTCCCTGTGAAAGGTATCTATGGTAACGAGGGAGCCAGCACGTTGTTGCATGTGTGTCATTGTTTGTCTTTTGTGAACTCCCTCATTGCAACAATGTTTGTTTTTCCAGACCTTCATCCTTCTACTGTCCATTAATGATGTGTTGGCTAGGTCTAATTCAACATAAAACACAATCATTCATCTGCATTTCCAGCAAATGTTCAGCACCACCTGTTACAACACAACGTGGCTATTAAACATCAAGAGATGATGACTCAGCTCAAGTAACACGTAATAAAAGGAATTCAAAACTGTGAACCCCAACAGCGAACTTGCAGCTACTTCTGTTGGATTTTTCACGGTTACGCTTGAAAAACATTACCGCTATCTTTTCTGAGAATATAATCCAATTATTGCAGCAGCAGTTGCAACATTTTTAATGTGAACAATGTTAAAAACAACTTGATCCTTGACAGTTTTCATGATTTATTATTTTTCCTCTGGATGACATTTTTTGGAAAATATAGCTAATGCACATAGTTCTTTTTGGCATCAGACAAAAAGTTTTAAAGTTAAACGAAGAGTTTAGTTTAGTTTTATTTTGGGAAGTGCACACATTGTTTTCTTACCGAGAGATAGATGATTCGATTGATACCACACTCATGTGCATACGGTAAATATGAAGCAACCGCCAGCAGCTGGTTATCTTAGTTTAGTACAAAGACTGAAATCAGATAGAAAGGGCTAGTATGGGTCTGTCCAAACTGCAAAAACATCCGCCTATCAGAAACAATAAATCATACAGATGAACGTGTTATATTTTTTATGTTTAATCTGTGTGAAAAGTAAAGTGTAAATAGAACAAGTAGTGGGTTTGGAGGGCGTGCGATGGACTGTCTCTTGAACAGGAGTTTTGACACATACTAGTCCAGCACATACCCACAGCTTACAAACAAATGAACTTGATGCTTTTATTCATTTTCCCACAGATATAATGTGTTAATGACTTGATAATTATTATTATTATAATATTATTATTTTAATACACATTACTTTTTTCCATTATATCGCAATATTGTCCACAAGAATCACAATATGACTTTTTCACTAAATCTGGCAACCCTACTTTGTGCTAAGCTAACTGGCTGCTGTCTGTAGCTTCATACGAAGCATAGAGACATAATAGTGGTATTAGTCCTTTCATCTAACACTCGGAAAGAAAACAAAAAGTGTACTTCCAAAATCTTCAAACTATTCTTTTAAATGTTAACATAACTTGGGCCAATAAATTTTGGTGCAATAGAACATAGGAAAGCAACCTGTATGCTTTGATATGCTATGCAAATTAGTCACATTGTTGTCATGTAACTCAGTAACACCTTTCTGATTGTCTGCATACCTAACTCTAATTTTAGATGTTGTGTGTTTTTTTTTGTTGTTCCAATGGCATGGCTCAATTAATATCTGGCCAAGGGACAACAGTTTGAAACTAGCCCTTGTGTTGTCCCTGAAAAATAAAAAAATAAAACCAACACATAAATGCGTTTTTGAAATGCATAAAGTGGTTTTTAAAGTGATATGGAAATGACATGTGAGAGACTGCTTACTGGGCAGTTACTTTCAGGTGGACATTTGCCAGTTGATTTTTTTTCTAGACAAAAGTGGATTTATATTCTTATTTGTGTTTCAATAAAATAAAAGGCATGGATGATAAAATGGTGAAATAAAATTATATACGATTGGATTACAGAATCTAAATGGCACCTAAACAATTGAAGTCTCTACCTTGCTAGATTTATTAATTCTATGCCATTTTGAATGAGCACATGATTTAGAGAGCTTATATCTATGCACCTGGACACCCTGGATACTCAGCACCCCTCCCCTGCACTTCTCTCAATTAGCTGTTCTCTTTGATTATCTTTTCTCTCATCTTCCTTTTGTTTGGCCCGTCGGTAGTTCGAAACTGCCACAGATGAGAATATGCAAATGCATTTGTTGCGCAGCCCCTTTCAAATTTAATATGCCATTTTATTGATGTCATCAAGCTGTTTTGAGCACTTTGAATAGCATGTTGAATGACAAAACAAGGCTTGAATGGATTATGACAGCTAATACACAACAAAAAGAGGAAGTAGCCTTTGTTATCAGCCAATGGTAGGGCCTTGCAGTAATTATGGAGAAATTTCTGCTTCATTGAGTGGGAATGGAATGACACACTGGAAAGTTCTCTCCCTTTTTTATACTGATAACAAAGCCTCAAAGTATAAAGTTTTGCTCTTTTATCCACTGACATTTCCCACACCGTTTATCACAAAAGTTTTTTAACAAAGCCTGACACTGCTTGATAGCTGAATGCTTTTTCCTTAGTGAAATCAACCGTCTGGACCTCGGCCTCATTGTTGAGGTGTGGAACAAAGGCCTCATCTGGGACACCATGGTCGGGACAGCCTGGATTCCTCTAAAAAGTATTCAACAATCAGAGGAGGTTGGAATATGCACCCCCACACAAATTACACAGTCTGAGAAAAAATACACTCAGAATGGAAAACGGATGCTTTTTTGCATTTCCCTACTGACTTTACTAGGTTTCTCATTTGTATAAAAGATACAGCGTTTCGATTCAGCATTCTTTTTACCTCCATAAACATTCAGATACAGTGGGGCGTCAGTGTTAACTAGCTTCAAAATAATAATACAGAGCATTTGATTAAAATTATAATAATGAATTAAAATTATATTTATGGCATACAGTTGGTAGAAGAACTGACGCAAGGAAGGTCCAATTGTCTACCAAGGTAAACATCAATATACATATCTAATTGCAGGAGGGCTCAGGCGACTGGATCTTTCTGGATTCAGAGGTCCTGATGAAGGCGGATGAGATATATGGCACCAAGAACCCAACACCTCATCGAGTCCTGCTTGATACTCGCTTCGAGCTGCCTTTTGGTGAGATATTATGGTTGCCAATCCATTTTCTTATTCCGTCGCTTTGTATTTTAGCCGCACATTAAACTTCCAGTATGAGGCAAATTTCCGATGAATAAACTACACCACATATAAATGTTTCAGGTGCTTATGTAAAAGTGTTAGTTGTCCGATGGCTGACAGACGTAACAATGTTGAGCTGGCAAGGTGAATTGTACCCCTGTGCTCTTCATTTTACACATTTTTAAAAATATATATACCTGCCTTGCACCTGGTTTGGACTTTTGCACCACTTCTCCCCACACTCACACACACAACTATACCTCTAGTCTCTGATCACTGCACCCCGGCTCACCCCACTTCTTACTGTCTCTCCTTCTCTGCTGCCCTTACTTTTTCCATCAAAAGTATGATTTGTAAAGTCACCCAAAATACACAGAACTCTCTTTTTTCCTGTGTTATCAACCCGCGATCCGTTATCACAGGAGCAGGTGAGCTGTGTGTGAGCTGTGTGTGAAACAATCAAAACCAACATCTGCACTCTGTGTGTTCACTGCTGCTTTACCTGGTCCCTCCTTGTAAAATTTCCCCCAAGTTCTCGACTTGTAACGCCATAGGCTACTAAGTTTTATACTAGTGAAGTCTATGTCTTAAGATGTCGTAAGATGACTTCAACCCCCCCCCCCCCAAAAAAGTTTCATTGTAGACATCGCCCAACCCTATTATGTAATACGTTTCCTAATGCTGTCATCTCAAGTATCTGCTCTGTCAACAGGTAGAGAGAACATTAGTGATTCTGGTTACCGCAGGGCAAATCAAACCATGATCCATTGAACTACACAAAGGCCACACGTGTTACTTGGTGAAATGTCAGCAGTCAGTTTCTGAGGCTACACTGGAAAACATATCCAGCCTGAGGCACTGTGTAAAAAAATCGGTGATTCCTTATAACCTGGTGTCCATTAGTCTTATGCAAGCATACCTTGCATTGATCTGGACCACATGGACAACATACAGTACAAGCAGTACATACACTCTACATGAGTAGAGTATGAGGTCATATTTACATAACATACGTAACATTATGTCATAGCATGATGTGAAGGAAACTTATGTTGAAAAACTAATGGCCAGAAACAGAGCAATCTTAGACATTCATCTTACTGTCTAATGTTCTCTGTGGTTCCCTTCAGGATGAGGAGTTTCTGTCCTGCTTAAATTGAGGGCACTGACTCATCAATGCCTGATTCCCCTTTATTAACTTAGGTTCAGTAAATATAATTTTGTCTTTTCCAGGTTGTTTCATTCCGGCCGGATTAGGGAACCATTAAGAATGCTTTTTATATATATTGCTAACATTAGGAAGAGGAGAGTATGTCTGTGAGAGAGCCTCAGTCCATTAACCACTTACTCATTGGTTTCTGGAATCACCCACAACAACATTTGCTGCGTTTATTGTTTTTGGGGAGGTTTTCTGACTTTAGAAAAGAAGATCCACTCTTGCTCAGCATCACAATTTATCGATCATACTAACGTTTGAGTCACTTTGGACCTTCATCAAGAGGGTTTTTTGACCTACTGGGGCCAGAGAAAGTCCACGACAAACTGATAGGCAAATAACTTTGACATATTTCCATCTTGTAACAAGTTGTTACATGTTAGCAATCAATTGCCTATTTACACATCCGGAAACAATAACATTCATTTGGAAATGTGTCCACTGGATCCCTGCCCTTTCAGATTGTAAATCTGTCGTAAATAAGGACAGATGTACTCATGCATTTATCATTTCTTTCTTATGATGATACTTACAGAAACTATCATGTCGATAGTTACGCTTTTTAATCTGTACATGCTGCCACTTGGAGATTTCATCAGGAGCCCCAGCATCAATTTTCACAGTTATGCTGATGACACCCAGCTCTACATTGCCATGTCCCCTGATGACTCAGGACCAGTAGATGCCCTTTTTAACTGTTTTCTAAACATACAGTCATGGATGGCAGAAATTTTTCTCCAGCTCATTCAGGACAAAACAGAAGTATTGGTCATTGGTTCTGAATCTCAGATGGAGAAACTCAAAACGAAACTGAGAATGCTGGCACTAAATCCCTGTGATGAGGTAAAAAACCTGGGAGTTATCTTTTACTCAGATCTCAGTTTTGAGTTACATATTAGAAATATTACTAAGACTGCGTTTTATCATCTCAAGAACATTGCTAGAGTACAACCCTTTCTCTGTCAAGCAAATACAGAGACACTTATTCAAGCTTTTATTTCCTCCAGGATTGATTACTGTAATGCTCTGCTTTCTGGTCTTCCAAAAAATAAAATGTCTAAACTGCAGCTGCTTTAAAATGCTGCTGCACGTCTTTTTACTAAGACCAGAAAGAGAACAAACATTACCCCTATCCTAAAGTCCCTGCATTGGCTTCCAGTTAATTTTAGAATTGATTTTAAGATCTTTTTACTACTTTAGTCACTTAATGGTATTGGTCCAGAATATTTATCAGATTTGCTGTTACCTTATGAACCTTCTAGAACCCTCAGGTCCTCTTGTAGGGGCTTTTTAATTCCTAAAGCCTCAACTAAAACTTATGGTGAGACGTCCTTTCAATGTTGAATGAACCACAAGTATGAATGTCTAGTGGTTAACTTTGTCTGCATGCTGTTTGTTGCTGGGGATGTAGTGTATGGTGAGTTTTATCAGAGCTTTTTTGCTGAAAACAGCTGCCTGCTGTTTGAAACAAGGCCATAAAATAAACCATAAAACCAAAACAATCAGTTAGAGGCTACAAGTTCACTGATTGTCAATACAACCGTCGACTTTTACAGTACATGTAGTAATATGATTTGTTGTTAATATATAAAAAAATATTGATCTGAAGAGCTTTCATGTCTTCCTTCCTCACTATACCTTGTTCGATTGCATTTATCAGCCAGTATGTTAAACTGTATAAATTGATTAACTTGATAAAAAGGATTCCAGGTTAAAAGTCCTGTTGATAATTAACAACATGAGGTAATTTATTCACTTTATTTCATTTAATTAAATTTTTCCCAGGGGACTATTCAATGCTCTTCAAGTCTGGAGTGTGAAATGTCCCCTGTGATCCTCCTGCTGTAGTATCTCCATTGGCAGCACTGCATATGGAGCTTAAGCCTTGTGATCAATAGGCATCAAAGTTAAAGCAGGTCATCTGTCCACTGAGTGGGCCTCTTCCTCTGTTTTAAGAAGAGACCTTTCAAGGTTCCAGGAGGCCACCATGACTGTCTGTGCCACCAGAGCCATTCATTAAAGCTGTGGGTCGGTGTTTCTTTGAAGCCCTGGCCTTTGTGTGAGTGGCCTTTAATGTGCATCTGTCTACAGAGCAGCATAAATCCCCCCATAAAGTAGGAATAGTGAGAGTTTTTTTTGTGGCTGGTGGTTGGAATTTTATAGGTAATGTTTATTATTATGTGGTACTTTACTGTACTTGTACTGCCTTGTAAAATGTGTTTGGTATGTTATCATCTATAGTATCATTTTTGGACATTGGATCTCTGGCACTATGATGAAATGTTCCTGACATTTCTGATCCTCCTAACTTTAACAGTTTGTGGCCACTGCTAACTATTTTCATTTCCTCACTCCTGAGCAGCTCATGAGAAATTAAATGGGCATCCATTTTTGATGATGGCATCCTGGAGTAGGATGCTTGAAATCAGAGGGAAGAGGATGTTGACTTCAAATACAGTTTCACATGTATGTGCGTTTGTTGTCTGCATATTTCTGTACCAGACATCCCAGACGATGAAGCACACTACTGGACAGGCAAGCTGGAACGCATCAATACCATGAGAATTGATGATGAGGTAAGATGCAAATTACAGAGATTTTACTGTTTTTATTTGTATGTAGAAGCAATAAGCAAGTACATTAACTCAATACACTTGGTATTTGGTATATTTTCTTTGTAGAAAAACAAAAATACAAACAAACTAAAAACAACTTGTATTTTCCTGTTTTTTACTACTACAACTGCTAATGACGCATAACTGCTATAGTTATTTTAGTTGTTAATGCTGATGGAGTGGTAATAGGAAATTATTGTGGTAATAATAACAACATGATGACATGAAAAACCTACTCAATGCCTGCTGTTTTACTCTCTTGCAGTACCCTCTTCAGGATGACGTTCAGAGTCGCCCACTGCCATTTGCGGCTTCCCAGTGCTGTGAGTGTGCCTGCCCATGCAGCTCTCGGCCTCTAGATGGAACCAATTCTCCACCCTTGTTCTACTGCCTAATGCAGTAACATTTGAATCCTCTTAATCAGAGTTGAAAATGAAGACTGTACATGTCAAATTCAGCCTGTCCATATTTTTACAAACCCAAATTCATGTTAAATATTCTGTGACAGTTTGTCAGTTTGTTTTCCATTCTTTGAACCACTGATGGGGTTCCTTCATCTTCCCACTATTACAGCACAGGGACACTTTTTTTATGTTTTCACATCCCTTACCTCCTCTGACTGTACCTCTCACTTGTAACGTCTGCACTTTCACCAGGCAACTATTTCGGATGGGCTGATCCACTGAGTATGTAAAACACATTTTGATGAAATTCTCCCCCTGGCCAATCCTCAGTGCCCTCTGCATGTCCCAGTGTCCCATATTCCCCAATAACATGTATAAAGGTTTCCATGCATTTTATGATCATTAGTTCACACTAACATTTGGTTTTATTCAGTTTTTTCCTTTAACTTCCTTTCCTGCCATTGCTGTTTTTGTATTTTCTATGCCCTGTGCTGATGTCAAATGACCCATGTATACTTTATCCAGAAATTATTGGATTAGCACTCATCCTAGAGAAAGGAAAAAAATAGTCACTAGTCAACTCATCAATATGTGTTTTTTCTCTCTGTCTGAAATGGTGCTCCACACAGTTTTTCAGAAACACTTTTTGAATTCAATAATATCTGAAAAAAAACATATTTGAACATGAGTAGTTACAACTATAGAAATATTTCTGAGCATCTGCTATGCAACAGGAGCCTCTATCAAATCTTTAAGGGGTGAATTGCAGTTGCATCACTAAACTGATAGGTGTCAGTCTTTGCTAAACTATATTTATACATGTCACCATGACATTTTGTTGTCCCTACACTTTACTCTACATAAACACAATCAGTTTATCCTTCTCCCTCTCACTTTATCGCTTTGAAAGGATAAACCCCAGCTGGCCCCTTCAGCAGACACCAAAGTCATGGGTAGCTCTTGAAAGAAGTTTTCTAAGGGTCATCACTGGGGCTGGCAAGGTCACTTTAGAAAATTGAAAAATGTTATATGTAGGTGCTCTTCTTATGACCAGCACTGATCTGTTATAACTGGCAACAATTGCATTTTATGATTCTGTACAATATTTGTACCCCGTCTTTCTTGTAGAAGAGTACTAAATTATATGCAGTTGCAGCTATATCGACAAAGTCTTCCATTAATAGGAGAGCTTGCATGTAAAAGGGGCTATAGTCTTTTAAAAGTGCATGACCTTTGCCCTCGCAACCTCCCTATTAACCTGGCATCCCCTGACTGATTGTTTATTTCTTGAGCTATTAATAGATTTATCCAGAGAGGCAAAATTTGAACTAGGATGCATCCGTCAGCTTTGACATGGATTAATGATAAGCAAGTATTTTTGCAATAAGCTTGCTGTCACACAAAACATACTAACTAATGTTTCAGGGAAGCTCATCTTGTTGCCTGTTGCAGCTCTGGATGACCAGGACAGTGCTGTAGATGACCGGGATAGTGACTACCGCAGTGAGACGAGTAACAGCCTGCCTCCACGTTACCACACAACGGCTCAGCCCAACTCCTCCATGCACCAGTATCCCATGGGGGCACGGCAGCAGCACCACCCAGACTCCTGCACAGACTCTGTCCACAGTTTTGACCTGGACTACAGGGACCAGAGAGGAAACAGGTAGACTGAGTACCCACAGAGTCATCCATGCACACCTTGAAACTCACTTTCTCACACAGTTGAATACATGTATTGCGATCTAAGCATGCTTTGCCGACCACATATGCATACATAAGGGAGACAAAGCGTTAGAAATGCTTCACCATATATACTCACTGCCTACTTTATTAGGTACACATTGCTGGTACCGGGTTGGAGCCCCTTTTGCATTCAGAACTGCCTTAATTCTTCGAGGCATACTTTCAACAAGGTGTTGGAGACATTCTTCAGACATCAAAGGTGCTCTATTGGATTGAGATCTGGTGACTGTGGTGTTGTCAACCCAGTGTTGTTTTCTGTTGCTGTAGCTCATCTGCTTCAAGGTTTGACCAATTGTGCTTTCAGAGATGGTATTCTGCATATATCGGTTTTAACGATTGGTTATTTGTGTTTCCGTTGCTTTACTGTCATCTCGAACCTGTCTGCCCATTCTCCTCTGACCTCCAACATCAATAAGGCATTTTCGTCCACACAACTGCCGCTCACTGGATATTTTCTCTTTCTCGGACCATTCACTGTAAATCCTAGAGATGGTTGCGTGTGAAAATCCCAGTAGTTCAGCAGTTTATGAATTTCTCCGACCAGCCCGTCTGGTAACAACAACAATGCCACATTCAAAGTCACTTAAATCCCCTTTCTTCTCCATTCTGATGCTCAGTTTGAATTTAAGCAAGTTGTCTTGATCGCATCTACAGGCCTAAATGTATGAGCCTTATGAAATCTGTTTTAATTTTTGTCAAATTCCGATTTATTTTTTCATACAATTACAATTAAATTGTCACCTATTAAACAGGTTATTACGTGATTACGGATCATTTCTTCCTACAAATCTTCTGCAGAACGAGCTCCATTATGCTGCTTGATGTAGCTTTTTATTCTTTCTAACGCTCATGTCTTGCACATTGACTGTTTAAAGAAGGTCTTCCATCTTCCAATGTGGTTGCACTTTTGAGAGTTTGTTAAAGTAATGAGCTCTAGCTAACACGCTGACTTCGATATGACGGCGTCTGTGTGAATATGTCCGCGTGTGTCCGCCCTCGGTGATGCACCAACAAAGAGACCAGAGGAGAGAAGCAGGGTGCTCGTAAATGACACCAAAACATTGCTGTATAGTTTTTCTGTTCGTTTGGCTCAAGTGCTGTAAAAAAGACACTTATAATGATGGAGAAAAACAGGATTTTTATAAATTGCAATCATATTTTAGCAGATTCTGCAACATTCCACGTTTAACAGCTGATTCCATTTTTATTATGAAATTCCACGATTCCATCCGCGTTTACTGCACCACGTCAATGATAGGGCCCTACCTAAATGCATCACCTGCAGCCAAGTAATTGGCTTATTAGCTTTTCAAGTTTACAAGTAATTGAACAGGTGTACCTAATAAAGCGGACGGTGAGTGTATGTAAAATAATATAACCCCTGACATTGAATCAACACCTCTGACAAAGCATCAGCAAAAACTGAACATTAGCGATTTTTTATTGTTGTGCTTTCCTTTTGCATAGTTTGCCTGGCCAAAAATCCAACATGGCTGGAGCTTTGTGCTTTAATTTTTTTGTCTGTAAGCAGGCTTTCTTTTGTGCCATAGTAGATGGTTCACTCAGCAGCTTCTCTAGAGGCTGAATGGATTTTGTCACACCGTGTATTCTCAGCTTAAGTGCTGGAGTATATTCAGCTCTTTTCAGATTTTTAGTTAAAAATGTAAAATAAATTATATTATTGTTCATTATATTATTGTTCTTCTCTACAGTCTTGACATCAGGAGACATATCAGACTGTTGTTCAGAAGTATGAATTAAGTCAGAATGAGTTGCAGTTGTGTCTTTAAGAAGGAAATACTACTGATATTAAGTAATAATACATTGTTGTTATTATTTTTATTATAACCACTACACAGATGTTTTTAAGCCAATTTTGGTCCATAAGACAAATGGTCTCGGCACAAGGAGTCTACTTTTGTTCAGTCATGGATTGTCATGGAGTACATGTGTACCAGTGAGACTGCTGCAAATCTGCCTGTGTGGACTGATAGGGGGTTGATCCGGATAATTCTACATTAGAAAAAAAAATGGGACTACAGCCAGGGAAAGCTCATTGTTTGTGTTTCTTTTTGTCTTGAGGGTCTGTTGTGTTGGTTAAAGTTCTTGGTTAAGTTTTAAAGGCTCTGAACTTGGTTAACCATCACAGAGGAAATCCCTATATCACCCATGGAGGGAGTGGGTCAGCAGCATTCACACATTTCTTTGGTGATTAAAAACTTTTTCAATGTACGCCATGTGGTGGTGATTTAGTAGGCATTTCTCATGAACACTGGCAGTCAGAGTGTTGAATTGCTGATAAGCATGACTATTACTGCAGGGATTTACAAAGGTCTGCATTCATAGAACCACACACTGCAGTTTATTTCCCATGCAAACTAAAATGTGCAACAAGGTAGTTTAGGAATTTCTCTAATTAAATTTTTTTCTTAGTTTGTCTTAGTTTTCTAATGACAATGTAATAAAGCTGTCCCAAGTCATATATTTCTTTTATGTTTATTTGTCCTGTAATCTGCTAAAATGTTGCAATATTATTACAACATTGGTTACTAAGCAGAAGAGCATAATTGTTTCTTAACATTTGCATGAAACTGTACTTGTCTTAATTTCTCCATTTATCATACTGCTTAACTTGTGTTTGCATTTTTTCTTCTTGTTTGTTTGCTTTGTCTTTTCTGTCCCTGTATCCTTTCCCATCTCCCTCTTACTCCATTCTTCAACCTAAATTAGATCATTAAACCAGAAAGGAAGGGTCAGAATTATACCAGTAGATTCTGGCATGGGGGTTGAAGATTGGGAAAACAAATACAAAGGGCAGGGCAAGCCTCAGCTGTGTGACTTTTTAGATGATGAGGAAGACAATGTTATCCTGCGAATGGGAAAACCATACCCTGAGCCATCACTCACACCCATCCGTCAAAATACTCAACGGAGTGGTTTTCTGCCTGCCACCTACCCTGAGGGATATGACACTATTGATCGTCGGCGCAAAAAAAAGTTAAGGGACCCAGGAGGGTTGCTCAGTACAGAGGAAGACACAATGAGAGAAGAGACTTTTCCTTCTGATCTTGCACTGCTCCGTGAGAAGAGAGGGGAGCTGTTTATGCGGCAGGTAGCAGAGATGCAGGAAGAGGAGGAGCGCATGACATCATGCCTCAGGCCATACAAGAATGGGCTTCTGTACAAGACAAGGATGTGGGCTAAAAATGAGGTGGACAACACTTTGGAGAATTATGTGGCATACAAAAAAGAGCAAGATGCTAGAATGAGGGCACGGTTTGATTTTGATTTAGAACGTTCAGAGGATTTGCACTACTCCATAGGATCAGATGAGGATATTGATGACATTTCCTTTATAGCCGATGACTTTAAGCAAGAGAACGCATTACATTACAAAGACAGGTATTCCTTCTCCTATGAGGGCCACCTAAAAAATTCTCAGGGTCTTCGAGAGAAGAAGTGTGGAAAAGCTAAAATTGGAGGATGGGCTCCAGAGGCAATGCTTTCTCCTGTAGAGGAGCCAAGTGATGAATATGTAGACCCTATGGATGAGCTCCAGTGTCTAGTTGAAACAGTTTCTGAATACCTTGCTGAGAAAGAGGAAGAAATTAGCAGGTATGGTTCCCTTCCTAAATCAAGCAAATCTAGGCTATCATCCCAGGGTAGCATTAGAACCGATTCTTTTGGAGAGGACCAAAATAGTTCATCAAAGGATCCTAGAGGAGAAACCCAATCACACACTCCTTCTGACCAGGGCGTCGCAGGAGTTAAAAATGCCATGAGCTCATTATTTAGTTCTCTCACTGACAGAGTTGGAGGAGGCCCCAAACAGCCTGTCCCATCTCCACAAGCACCAACTGCACAACCCTCACAATCTGGACTAACAAAACTGTTTTCCTTTATTCCTAAATCAAATAGCTCTGCTCCTGTAGCTGTGGTATCTCCAGTAGAATGTTCTCCTGAAAAGTCATTCAGTCTTTTGCTTTCTAAGCCACCATGTGATGCCAGTACACAAGGTCATAATCAAGAAACAAAAGCGAGTCAGACCCAAAGTTCACAAGAACATGAACCTGAGTTTGTAACCAAACCTCAAAGTGGTCCAGGAAACTCAATCATGGGCAAATTAAATCCTTTAAAGCTTTTTTCAGCAGGAGATAATAGTCAATTAGGTGAATACAAACAGGCACCAAAGTCTAGATATTCTCAAGGCAATATACAGTGGGATGAGAAACATGTTCATCAAGGTAAACAGTCGGTGATCACAGGAGGAGTTGGGAAATCAGAAAAAATAAAAAGTTCATCACAAGAGAAACATCTAGGACAAAAACAAAATGACAATATAAATGGCAGACAAAATCCAGTGAGTTACAAACAAGAAAATGTGCCTGTCCCAGGGCCAGAAAGGCCAACTGGCCAAACACGATCAGCAAACACTGGATTCTTTAGCCCTTTGACAAAGTCATTAAGTTCATTGATCACACCTGCTGTCCCTGTTCCACCTCAGGGAGCTCCACCTGTGGCGGTTTATCCAGTGTTTAGATCAACAGAGGATCCCAACCTAGAGAAATTAGTTGAGGACCCATCATTGAGTAGTAATCTTAAACTGCCTGTCCTCTCCTCTGAAAATGTCACCACTCAGCAACATTCTAAAACAGAGGGGGGCATACTCTCTGGTTTTTTAAAGTTTGCATCCAGTGAAGATGTTAGTGCCTCCGTGAACACAGATAATACTGTGCAGCCATGCCATGATTCAGCTTCAACAACCTCCACCGCATTTACACAGAGGTCTGCTGTGCCCCAGGAAAACACTGAGAAAGGATGGTTGTCCAGCATATTTAACCTTACCTCTGCTCCTTCTGGTTCAAACCAGAATTTTACTAGTAATCAGCAATCTCAGAACAGCAAAACTACATGTGGCTCACAAGCACAACATGCATCAAATCAGAAACCGACAGCAGCCTATCATGGAATGAATCAAGCTTCCAGTCAGCCTGAATCACAAAGTTTTTTGACAGGTCTTTTTAAAGGGAGCTCGACTGAAGACATGTCTAAAATGGGCTCTAATCAACCCAAACAAGGAGGACTTCTCTCTGGACTTCTTAAATTTGGATCTACCAGTGACCTATCTGGCAGTTTACCACAGCAGGCTTCCCAAAACAATCAGCCACCCAGGAGCAGTAATTCCCCACAATTTCCTCCTGCCCATCCCCCACAACAACATTCTTCAGCTCCACAGATTGGAGGCGTTGTCTCAGGGCTATTGAAGTTTTCATCAGCAGAAGATATACCACAAAATGTACAGGCTTATGAAGCTGAAAAGCAGAGGAACATCCCTGGCAATTACTCTGGTCAGCAACAGACTTTAGATGAATCTCAGCAAACACAACCTCAGCAAAGGGGGTTGTTATCTGGATTACTTAAATTTGCATCCTCTGAGAATATGTCAAGCAGCCAAACAGTTCAGCACCAACAAAGCAGTGTTCAACATAATCAACAGGATTTCAAGCAACAGAATTCTCTAGGTCTGAATCAAGGACCTCATCTCAGGAATGGAACATTTAGTCAGCAAGTTGTCCAACAGGAGAGAAGTAAACCAGGCTTTGCTCGTCAACAAACTGTTCCACTCCAGCAACCACCATCCCATCAAGGTGGTCTTTTATCTGGTCTTTTTAAATTTGCTTCAGCAGACAACATAAATGCACAAAAGCACCCATTAGATCAAAATCATGGAATTACCTCAAGTAAATCTAGCCATGAGCAAACGCAGACAAGGAATACCCCAGTTTCCAACCAAAATCAACCACACAATAGTGCAACACAAAAAAACATACAAGCAAGTGGTCTACTTTCTGGATTATTCAAATCCCCCTCAGAAAATATGTCTCAACAACAGCAGGCCAAAGTAATCCATGATATGAAACAACAAACCACGGTGCCAAGTAGCCGAATTGCTGAAACAGAGCTAGAGACAGCAAGTCAATCAGGAGTGTTCTCAGGGTTGTTTAACAAGTTAACAAAATCACCTGAAAACATTGACACAGCCTGCCAAACATCAGCAGGACAATCACTGCATGAGAAAGCCAGTAATTATACAGTCACAATGAAGAACCCACTGCAAACACAGTCACGCACTAATTTAACACAACAATCCTCTCAAAAACATGCAGTGACAGAGAAGAGGTTTCCACAAACTGCCCAGCAAGGGTTTTTATCTGGACTGTTTAGCAAAAATGTAACTGAGGATCCTTCTGCTTCTAAACAAGTAGACACATCAAGTCAGAATACAGAACAACAGACACACTCAACTAAATTTGCTGAGTTACATTCAGACATATTAAAAAGTGCTTCCTCAGACTTTAGAAGGGGCAGCTATCAAAGAGATTATCTCAGTCCAGGACAGAGCAGACATTCATCAGTCCATCCAACTACCTCAATTGATACTGAGAGTTTAGACTTAAGAACCTCAGCTACTTTTGCAAGATCTCTTCAGAGTCAGGCAACATACTCCTCAATTAGCACAGATAGTTTATCTAAGTTATATTATTCTGGCTCACTACAGTCAGTTCACCAAATGGCTTATAGTACAGGAAATGTTCATTCCCTTTTACAAAACCATGCAAGTTCTTCAGTAAGGACCATGCAACCATATATTGGCAGAAGTAATTCCTCTTTGTATGGATCTACAAATCTTTGCCAAGGTCAGCTGTCCCCTTTTGGAACAAGTCCTTCTTATGATGAAAACCAGTGGATCCGCGAAAGTGCTCTATGGCAGCAGTTTCAAAATGAATCACAGAATTATCAATACCAGGGAGAGGATCAGATCTATACACAGACCTGTGAAGAAGCTTCATCTGCTCTTTGCGGCAATTCCTCAAATGTATATCAACCATTTAACTCTACACCATTGCAAGGTATAGTTTGTCACCAAGATCAAATTGGACCATATCAGTTGGAGGGACAATGGAACAATGATCCATATTCCAAAAGAAAATTATGGAACAGTTATGAAGACTTGAGAAACATGGAATATTCACCAAATGAGGAGGGTGCTTTGAACTTAACTACTAAACACGGTAATGCAAAAAAATGGCACTCGTTTAATGATGGTAGCACTTACAGTTTGAATGGAGTTTCATATCATGAAGGTTATTATGAGGAGACTGCGCCAAGCTTATCTTATTCGGCTAACTGGCAATATGGAATGGATAATGCAGGCCGACCAAATGTTCATACTGGTGGCATGATACATCAGACTCAGTTTAATTTGAATAGACCAGTAGATTCAAATTGTCCCCCACGTACCACAGCTGATAGGGAAGACTCCCTGTACCTTGAAGACACTGAATGGTACCAGCAGTGGCTTGCACTTTTGGAGCAAGGAATGTGGTGGCCAGCTGAAGATGGTGACTGTGGCTACTTTGTTTACACAGATCATGAGTACATTTATGCCTTGCTTACAGATGCAGCAGGTGAATATGTGTATGCGTGCGCCCCTGAAGGCGAGTCTTTAGATGGTTTTCCCAGTGCTTGGCTGTACAATGAAATGGTTTTAGTCTGTGGTTTTAAAATTCCACTTTACAATGAGGATGAGCTTCTTTGGCTACCTGGTCAAGATCAAAGTGATTCACAACTTCTTAATGCCCCCCTGGATTTGTCTGCTGCATATAGAAAAGGAAATCAGATCATGAATTTAAATCTTGAGCAGTTCTCAGAAATGTTTGAAAATTCTTTTCTGTCACAAGCCCAACAAGGTGTAGATTTCACATCATACAGATTAAACAAGGTCAGGATGGATCCAAGGCAGCCCAGTTATGTATATGAAGACCAGTGCAAAGATGTTATTGACCTTTCCTGTCATAATAAAGACCACATTGGCCTGTATTGGAATAACCAGGAAATGAAGACATTTCTTGCTCAAAAAGTTTCTGTTTCCCTAAACTCTACTCCCACAGTAAATTCAAATCAGCAGCTACTTTATAACTGTTATGAACCTAGCCAACGCCGGCGTTCATCCACTGGGGTTACAGTAAAGCATGTAGATGATGTATTGGAGGAAGAATGGAGAAGGCGAGTGTCTCCAGGAGAAGTACAACCTAATCGTCAAGTCAAAAAGATTTCTTCCCTCATTTCCTCTTTTGTGGGCAAAACATCACAGGTGGAATTCAATAATACTAGCATGTCCTCCGGTGATCAAGCTTCTGATAAAAATTCAAAGAACATTCTCTCAGCAGGTTTCCAAAGTCTGAAGTCAAAGATCATCAAAGAAGAAACTACTGCTGTGTTGACTCAGCCGGAAAGTGTTAAACAACAAATGCAGAGACCAGCTACCATACAGCAAAGAATTTTGCCCACAGTACCAACAACTTCTCATGTGACTCCCCCCTCAATACAATCACAAACAACTTCACAGAAACCAAGACTTTCACGTCAGACTACCATGGCACAACAAGAAACCCCACCTCCACAACCCAATGTCACAGTGCCTTTAGGATTAAAAGAATCCCTTAATAAATCTGTTACACCTAGACAATTCACAGCTGATAAGTCAGTGGATATACCACTGGAGAAACCATCTGAACAACCACAGGCTGGCTTCATGAACTTTCTTAAATCTGCAGTAGGAATAGAAGAACCAAAGCCAGATCCCCAGAAACTTTCTCAGACATCATCCAATCAACAGAGCAAAACTGGCAGCACTGCTTCTTTACCAGACAGTGCTCCTGCAAATAAAGAGGCTACTGGAGTTTCAAATCTCTTTGGATCAATAAGCAGCCTATTTAGTACTGAGCCCTCCCCACCACAGCAAATGAAATGTAGTGTTACAGAGGGTTCACTGACATCAGCATCTAGACCTAAGGGAATACAGAGACAACAAACAATGGATCAAAGTAGTACCCCACGGCCCGCACAGAACCAATCCCCAAACAAAAGTATATCTCAAGCATTTCCTCCCAAGTCTTCCTCAGGCCCTGCCACAAGTAGATCACAAACTATGCCACCTACAGAACAGACAAAACACGAAACGGGAACTAAACCATCTGGTGGACTGTTCGGATATTCAATTGGAGAAATGCTGCCAGGATCAACAGCATCTTCCCAATCTGGACCCACACCTGCCCAAGCTACAGCTCCACAAGAAGAATCGCTGGGTAAAAGTATATTATCACTGTTTGGTGGAACAAATCCTCCACAGGCTGCACCTAAAACTGGGCCCATGCCTCAAACACATCCCCCTAGTGCAGCCCCACAACCTCCCCAACAGGAATCACTTGGTACAAGTATATTATCACTGTTTAGTGGGACAAATCCTCCGCAGGCTGCACCTAAAACCGGCCCCATGCCTCAAAAACATCCCCCTAGTGGAGCCCCACAACCTACCCAACAGGAATCACTTGGTACAAGTATATTATCACTGTTTAGTGGGACAAATCCTCCGCAGGCTGCACCTAAAACCGGGCCAGTGCGTCAAACACATCCACCTAGTGCAGCCCCACAACCTCCCCAACAGGAATCACTTGGCACAAGTATATTATCAATGTTTGGAGGATCAAGTCCTCCCCAACCTCCTCCTCAAACTAAGCCTGCTGCTGAGGTACCACAACAGAGAACTGTTCCTCCAAAAGATCCCCCAAATACTGGATTCCTTTCCATGATTGGTGGTCCCAACAAACAACAGTCTCAATCCCAAACAGCATCTCCTCTAGGGGGATTTCTGCCTGGGTCATCAAATTCAACTGAAAGCCCAATGAAGGGACTCTTGTCGATGTTTAGTGATCCCAGTCCTCCACAGCCTCAACCACCAATGTCCCCATCTCAACAAAGAGTAGCTCAATCGCAAACTCAACTACAAGGAGAACCTCAGATACAATCTAAACCACAAGCGCAGCCTCAAGCACAAGGGCAGCCAGTCACCTCTGTTCTTGGGGGGATATTTGGTGGCTTGACTTCTTCTAGTGAAAGTCCAAGAAAAGCTTTGTTCTCCATGTTTAGTGCCCCCAGTGCTCCTCAAACACCAGGAGCTGGTGGAAGTGCAAATATGTCTACTTTCGCAGAGACTGCAGGACCAAAGGAACCTGCAAAGAGTACACTCTCTGTTTTTAATGATGTGTCACCTCCACTGCAAACTCCCAATTCATCATCTGCTATTGTTAGCAATATTAAAGAGCCACCAGCTACTAATTTCCAACAAGGTTCTTCTCAAATGACGTCTGTTTCCAGTAGCCATGTCCCAGAGGCAGCAGGTACCAGAGAAATATCAAGTGAAGTGTATGTTGGGCCATCCAATAATACTACTAATGATACCACACTAGGTCCCACAATTAAAAGCACTGAAGTTGCTTCAAAGGAACCAAATTCAGAATGTGTGACCATGCAAAAGGAAACAAGCATAGAAGGTGCACCCCAGGATCCTGCTTCCTCTCAAGATCCACCAGTTTCTGGACTTCTGTCAATGATCAGTGGATTAGGCCCACAGGCTCAATCCTCACAAGCTGGATTCATTTCAGACAGTCCAGGAAAAGGTGTGCTTTCATTATTTTCTGGGCCCAGCACTGTAGCTCCTTCACCCACAGGGTCTGCACCTGGATCATCAGGACCCAATGACCCACCAGGCAAAGGCTTGTTCTCGGTGTTGGGAGGTTCTGCCTCTCAGCCCTCTTCTCAGCCTGGAAGTTCCATATTAGGGGCAATGTTTGGAGGCTCTTCACCCCAAACTACAGCTTCTCAAACGGGGGGATCATTCCTAGGTGGTTTATTTGGTGGTTCTGCTCCCCAGGCTGCTCCTCAAAGTGGTCCCACTAAGATTGGAGGCTCTGCTCCTCAGACAGCAGAACCTCAGGCAGGGGCATCCTTACTTGGAGGGTTATTTGGTGGATCTGGTCCCCAGGCTGCTGGATCACAGACTGGAGGGTCTATTTTGGGTGGGATATTTGGAGGATCAGCAGCTTCAACTACAGCACCTCAGACTATTGGGTCCTTTGGTGGAATGTTTGGTGGGGCTACCAACCAAACTTCAACATCCACAAATAGTAATTCTATATTTGGAGGTTTTTTGGGGGGATCATCATCTCAAACAGCTACTGCACAGACTGGTGCATCTAATCTGGGTGACATTTTACCTGGAGCTTCTGCTCCTAATAAGATACCTGATAAAAGTTTGCTTTCAATGCTTGGAGGATCTGCTGCATCCGCAACTTCCACTGCAGTAGCTACTCCAAATCAACCCACTGATTACGGTAAACCTGCTCTAGCTGGTCCGGAAACGTCTCTAATCGATACTGCTAACACAAGCAAAGAGCAGACAGAAACACTGCAGCGACCTGACAGTTCAGTTCAGTGTCTCGAGGGAAGCTTAGCCAAAGCTCATGGCAATGCCATCAAAGAAGTTCATTGCCAAGATGCCACCAAGCCAACTGTTCTAACTGATGATATTCAGTCTAAACAATCTGAATTTCGTGAACAAGAAAAACCACCTGCAAGACCAGAGCTGAGTGGTCAGTCGAGTCAAGATACAATACCACCTAAAGTAGAAGAGGAAACACTAGCTGCTCAGTCAGCAAGTGCTGTGGTCGAGGGACAGGAAAAGCTTCCAGAACAAGAGAAATCTGTTGGAGACTCATCAGCAGATACAGTTACAGGCTTTATGTCCTCCCTTTTTAAACCAACAGTTGCTCCCACTGAAGGATCTCAACAACAGCAGAAGACTTCACTTTTTGGACTGGGAGGATCAGCACCCCAAAGTGCTACTGTTCCGGCTGGAGTATCACAATTAGGAGGTATTTTTGGGGGGTCTAACACAGAGACCACAGCTCCCCAGACTGGGCTGTCCTTACTGGGAGGTTTATTCAAGGGGTCTGCTCCTCACTCTGGTCCTCAAACCACGGCCCCTGCCACTGGAGGATCAATATTAGGTGGGATGTTTGGAGGAGGATCCACTGCCAAGTCTGTAGGTCCACAGACTGGTGGATCGTTACTAGGTGGAATGTTTGGAGGATCTACGCTGACAGCACAGCCTGGTGGTTCTTTACTTGGAGGAATGTTTGGAGGAGTCCCTGCTCAGACTGCAGGATCACAGACTGGAACATCAATACTTGGGGGTATAGGCGGGTCTTTATTTGGTAGTATGGGACAACCACCTAAGCCATCTGAACCAATGCCAGCTGAGCCCAAGCCAGCGCCTGGTACTGCTCCACCGTCACAGATTAAGAATGATAGTTTGCCACCAAAAATATCTCAATCTGGCACTGAGACTAGCCCAAATAAAATTGTGGACTCAAATCTACCAGATAACAATCAAGTAAAACCTGGCTCCCTAACAAGTAATAGTGACATGGCATCTGAGGCAGCTTGTCCAGAAACCTCTGCTGTCACAAGTGATTCAATAAGCACTGCATGTGACCTCACCCATCAGGTAGATAACACTGAAAAAGAAAAGTCAGCTGTTGAGGGAGAGGTGATACAGGATAAGCCTGTGGTCATTAAAGGAGACCCTGAGAATAAAGAAAGTGTCAAATCTGCCGCACCTGATACCCAAGAAACACATACTAATGTAGCTTCTCCAGCTAATCAGCTGCCCAACAATGCAGAGCCAACTCAAGCTAAGTCCCTCTTTGGTTTTATATCGACACAGAGTGATACGGGAAAGTCTTTTGGATCCCTGTTTTCACCAACAATGCCATCAGGTGCTCTGTCAATGCCTCAAACAGAAGGAGGCGGTGGTCTGTTTTCAGGATTAAAAACACTTTCTGGAGGCCTATTTCAAGAGGAAAAACATGTTGCTGAAAAACAACAGCCACCCACCACATCATTATTTGGAACAAAAATAAGTTTTCCTTGGCAGGCAGAGCCACCCAAGCCACAAACTGTCCCAGTTATAACATCTCAACCCAAAACTAACCGCACACCAACAAGTGATCAAACACATACTATACAACAAAAAGTCGCAACATCTGATGCCCAAAAAACTGAATCGGTAGGTTCCACAGATGATATAACAAACACCCAGATTTGCATCTCCACTCCTGAAGTAGACCCTTCAGCATCCCTAACCCTGAAGGAGAAGGAAAGGCTTGTAGAAACATACCCTCCTGCAGGTCCTATCTCTGGAGTGCAGCTGGACAACCAGTCCCAGAAGGATCTATTGAATGCAAAAAGGCTAGTAGAAGCATAATAAATGGCATTCTCCTTCACCATTTATGATGCATTGACAGCTTGAAAAAATGTATTCCCTGTCCAGCTCTGCAATCCATCCTCATTAGTTTAATTTAATATTTAGCTTGAGAGTATGTTCTGTGTGTGTGTGTGTGTGTGTGTGTGTGAATTCTTTGATATGGATATTTTGTTGTACCGTTTACATAATTTTACATGTCATTTCAAAACAGAATTCCAAAACAAAATGTACATATTTATATAATAATGGGCAATTCACAAGTGAATTTACTTAATCATTCATTAATTCATTAAAGAGGGATACTTTCTTGTGCTACTCCTCCGATAGTTTGAGACTGATTTATGGATAACCTGAACTTCTATACTTAAATGATGTTAATTTTGGTTGTCATGACAGTTCTGCACTTACAAATGAGGTAAAGTAATATCTTCTGCAAATGTATGTCTCAGCAACTGTTTTTGACCAATTTTGTCTACTCTTCAGTTTGTCAAGAAGCATATTTATCAAATCAAATATAAGCATGACTGCATGCAACACTATAAATAATGTGCATTTTGTTCAAGCATGGAATTCTGATTTGTGTTCTGTATTTTCTATGGTCAAAATTATTAAGAATTGTTGATCTATTTTTGTAAATAAAATATTGTAAATCCTTAGCATTTAACCTAAAAATTCAAATGTTACAAATGTAGCTAATCTGCCCCTAAAAATGAAATTAAATTGGTTATGAAATTGCATTTTATTAATAGGTAAAATTTAAAAAAACATAGATCAATTCTGCATATTTTACTGTCCATGTTCATCTGTACTACAACCCCCTTGCCCTCCATAAGCTTACTAACCATTGTACACTGTCTGTTCTGTCTTGTGGACAAGTGAAAAGGAAAACATTGGTAATAAAATATGCAGATTTAATATAGTTGCTGGGGATTATATACCTCAGATCACAAATAGAGTATACTCTTGTGTGTGCCATTTCTATTTGGAAATTTAACTCTAATGTAGAAAAAGAATATGCAGTGTAATGCACATGCTAACACATTAATACAATTTTCATTATTTTCCAACATGCAACAGCCTCCATGCAAGGTTGGGTATCTTTTGAGGGCATGATGTTTTGTGTGTATGCTATACCAATGAAAATTGGTTGAGATGATCAATAAAAGTAGACATTTACTAAATAGTTACATAGTGTTTTAAAATATTTTTTAGTAGATGGGTGGGGTTTATTACAACCCAAAAACTATTTGTTATGATGATTGTTTCATGTGCATTGTGACGCTATTTCTAGAATAAAAAAGTACTTAAAATGAGTTCCATGTAACAATCCCCACTTATCTAGCCTTGGCTAGATGAAAAATGTAAACCACAAAAATGTTTAGAAATAGTTTTTCACCCAATTCTGATCTTTAAAAAAATACTCTGACTTAATATTTTCCTCATTCCTTTCTCATCGTTTAGTCCAGTGGAAAGTAGTCGCTTTGGGTCATCAGGAAACCTGAGCCAGACCAGCTCCCAGCTGAGTGAGACTGGCCAGGAGAGCACTGGAGGGTCAGAACTGGAGGAGTCCTACCACTCCTACCACAGTACCGGCTTTCAGCCCTCCATCAATGGTCAGCGACGCACCAGTGGACATATTCCCAAACAAAGCAAACACTCTACTCTCAGTGAGAAGGACATACATAGGATGTCCCCCGAAGTAGGACGAGGCCTGAAAAATGACACACAATCAGAGAGATGTTCTTCTAAACTTCAAAGGTATGGTTTTGCACAGAATTCGACTCAGTTTTGTATGCACTATGATGAAGATGCATGGGAACTGAGAGATCTATTTCCGCCATTCCACTCTTAAATCCATGTAACCCAGGTTCCACGATGAAGGGTTGCCATTACCCTTTTCCCCATCCAGAGTTCGTTGGTTGAAGGCCATCAATAAAGTCAGGGTTCAGCTCCGGGAGGTAGGCAGTGTTTAACTTCAATACTTCAACCAATATCTGTTACCCGTCACTTGTGAAGACTTTATTACCCCCTTCTTTCCTACCCTACCACGCATACACAAAGATTACACATAATACATACACATACATATATAAACACTCGTAATTCTTTGAAAACGGTTGAGTTTGACCTCTTTGGTTGTTTAATATAACGGACTAAAATGTATTAGATTAATATTAAAGCTGCAGTTGTACACCCACGTGGTTATTAATTTATGGGAGCTGTGGAGTATACATACAGACTTTTGAACAGTGGCGATATTGAGGATTCTCTGGCTTATCAAAGGCACCCCAGAAAGAATTTTCAAGTTAAGGGGAGATTATTTGATTCAACACTTATTTTAAGGAAATGGTTGATGAACAAAAGTCTTAAAGATGCTGTAGAATGGAAAACCGTATTTCCCTTGGCTTAGTTGAATGAAGGCCTCAACTCTGTAATTTATGAAGTTTCCTAATGGACAGATAGCTTTATTTATTGCTAATGCTACAAATTCCTAACCAATAGCTGTTTCTAACAGGATCTCCTGTTATCAGCTGGCTCTGAACCAGCAGCCCAAAGTTTCTGTAGTAATGTTAGAGGTGTAAACACCAACACACCTTGGGAGCATCAAGCATCCAGTCCTGGCAGAATCCACCACAGGAGGGCTAGCTTCATGGCCTGGGCATGACAAAAATGGGGTGTTTATTTGTGCCAAAATTTTAACAGTCTAATTAGTGGGAAGAATATAAACAGTAATTCCCATACGTTCATTTATTTGTGGCGGGCTGCCACAGATTTATTTTCGGGTTTTTTTTACTAGGCCTTTTAAAATCGCATTTGATTGCAGAGCGCTCTGTCAATGTAGGAGACCCAGCTTAAAAAAAGTTTTTAGCAAGCATGTAAGGAGCCTAGCTAATAAGGAGAGCTAAGTTAATGGAAGAAGAAAACACCTGGGTTTTCGAGGCTAGCACACGGTATATAGCTGGTAGTCAATATTGACTGCATGCCATAGACTGCTGCACGCGCGCCACAGTTACAATGTCATTCTGTGGGAAACACTGTATAAGAGATAAATAGGTGGGGCAATTACATCATCATTGCAGTTTAGCTTCTAAATAATTTCACATTTTTGTGTACTGTATTATTGACTCCATGATTAATATGTGATAATCTGTACCATTTGGAGCCCCTACTTTATCTGAAAAATACAGATTTATGTCTGTACATCTCTTGTCTACTAATCTAGAATACCAATTCTGGAGAATTTGTATCCAGCGCATCTCAACAGACATTGACTAATCCTGTTCAATTGGAAATTTTTAAAGGGTGGTCATAATGAAAACATCTGAATGTCTTAGCCCTGGGGTTCATTCCCTTGATTAAGCTTTTTATGGCACAGCATTAAAGGAGTTGCTCAAATACAACCTTGCTTGGCGCCATTATGATGATTGGTTTGCATGGACTGGTTGAGACGAACATGTACTGTAAATGATGGCTGATTGAAGACATGAATATCAATGGATAGCAAGGTGAAAGCTGTCTAAGTGCCATTTATGACAGGAGGAAGGGAAACACTTAAGACACAAACCTAAAAGCTGAAAAGACTGAAAGTAATAAATTACAGTTGATGGTTAATTTGCCTAGCAGTACAACAGTGACCAGCATAATAGGAGTGCTAGTCCTAAGATCCTCACATGCTTGCTTATATTCAAAGAATAGAATAAGACCAGATGAGTGGCATGTTTCCTTGGCACACATGGGCAAATCTTGAACAGGAAGTTGAACTGGCTGCCATACCCATTTCCAGTAATTTCAATACTCATATTTGACATGACTGGGTTGCAATCTTTACAAAAAATCCATTGTCTTTACAATTTTCCTTTAATAAGGTATTGATGTAAATAAGCACAGGGAATCTTTTGCTACAGATATGTTTATCACAAGTGTTTTTACTTTTTATCAATAGAAAGGGAAAAATCACAAATATCAGCAACTGGCAGAAGTTTAAACAGAAAAAGAGTGAATGAGACTGAAAGCTGGCAGTCTTACAGCCTCAGATTAGCTTTGTGCTAGAATACTCTGCCAGAGGACACAAGGAGAGAGAGCAGAGAAAGCATGCAAGAGGGTGGGAGGGAAGTAGGGATGGCTACTTAACCAAGGGTGAACTGCTGTATGATCGTGGTCTACCACTGTCACGCTTGCCGTTCCAGTGGTAGAAATGAGGGATTCAGCACTTCTACATTAGTTAAAAAAGATCTGCTGGTTTGATTGAGGCAGAGCAAGATATTCTGTAATACACCTGGGTATACATTTTCAAGAAAGACTGAGATATTACTATTACTGATCTACTTAGCCACCTTCCACGCGGATTTAATGGACCTTGCAAGATGATATCTACAGGTTGTTCTTAATTTTTTTTTCTTAAAAGGTAAGGCATACATTTTAATGTATTTCTGTCTTTTTATGCACTTAGTCTTACCTTTGTGTAGACTCTGAGTAAATAATACATGGCAATACATGTTATAGTGTATGACAACTTGATTGTCAGCTTTATTTTCAGTACTCAATTGTTCAAAGCTAATGTCATTCTTTGATAAGAAGTCAGCTTTAAAACTTCAAAAGCATTTTTTTTATCCAGGCTACAGACCATTTAGTAAGGAGAGAAAAGAGATTGCTGCAGGCTATTACTATGACTGGCCTAGAAAACCTGACCCTAACCAGTCCCTCAACCTTTCTTTATCCTGGACAGTTAATTGGTAAATCACTGTCTATTAGAGTGCACACATCATCCACTGGATCATTGCTCTTTGCCAGTCATCCCTCAGAAGTGTAAATGTTTTTTTGTTTTTTTTATTATATATGTAATGTGTTATGCAACAGATGTAATAAGCCTGTTGTTCTTGTCCATGTTTATTTTTGTGAAGTTTTTAATTAAGCCATCGGAAATGACAGAACATTTCTTTAGATATGTAGTTATTTTAATTGGAGACATAATTAATTTAATTAATTTCAGATTACATTTATGTGATATGCTCATTAGCTTCATTTCAAATTCAGTAGTGATACGAAAACATTATATTCTGATTGGCTAGAATATGCCTAACAATCAGGCTAACATACACCTTCAGTGCTCAAGCGCTTATTGGGGAGCTCCAGTCCAGGGATGAGTTATTGTAGTTAAAAACTATACACTCTCTGGGATAATTTACTTAATGGAATAGGGAATCCACTTACCAAAATCAAAGCTAAGGCACATCATAGTTATGTAATGTTATTATGGTATCTTAGAAAATAAATTGACAATATAATTGTTGTCAACTTAAATAAAACAGTTGAGGATAATCCATAGTATGAGGCAATTAAAAAACACGGTGTGTGTGTGTGTGGCTGTAATTTAAACCACTGTGCAAGTTTCACAACATTTTAGGAGCTGTAGCCCCATTTTATTGTTGTAGAGACATAGCCATAAAAGAAACGATAATAATAATTTTATTTATTTTACAATAATAAGAATTTTAAATTATAAACATGGTGTTGAACAGTTTATTCAGTAAAAGTATCAATAAATTACTATATATACCATTACAATTAATATTGGATAGGATTTTCTAATTTCCTGATGTGATTATCTACCTGATGATGCTCAGTGGATGAAGATGATATCATTGAGCTCTAATATATTCTGAGAATAAATTAAAGTGCGGCTTGGGCTGCATATTACAATTGTTGTTCCCATAGTTACAGCTTGCCTACCATGATAACACATGCGGGCAATGCACCTTGTAAATTATTAGCATACAGCTTGTACAACAGTGTAAATTTGCTGTCCCCTCAAAATCAAATCACACAGCCATTAATGTCTAAACCGCTGGTAACAAAGGTGAGTATCACTCTGAGTGAAAATGTTCAAATTGGGCCCAAGTAGCCATTTTCCCTCCCTGGTGTCATGTGGCTCGTTAGTGTTACAAGGTCTCAGGTGTAAATGGGGAGCAGGTGTGTTAAATTTGGTGTTATCGCCCTCACACGTGGCACCTCATGGCAAAGAACTCTGAGGATCTCAAAAAAGAATGGTTGCTCTACAAAAACATTGTCAAGACCCTGAAACTGAGCCGACCCTACAGCGGTTCAACAGGACAGGTTCCAAGCAGAACAAGTCTTGTCATGGACGACCAAAGAAGTTGAGTGCACGTCATTTCCAGACATTATATTAGGTAAATAGATGTATGAGTGCTGCCAGCATTGCTGCAGAGGTTGGGTGTTGGGGTTTTCAGCCTATCAGTGTGCAGATCATACACCGCACACTGCATCAAATTGGTTTACATGGCTGTTGTCCCAGAAGGAAGCCTCTTCTAAAGATGATGCCTGCAAACAGTTAGCTGAAGACAAACAGACAAGGATTACTGGAACCATGCCCTGTGGTCTGATGAGACCAAGATAAACTTCATGATGTTCAGATGGTGTCAAGCGTGTGTGGCAGCAACCGGGTGAGGAGTACAAAGACAAGTGTGTACAGTGTAAAGTCAAGCATGGTGGTAGAAGTGTCATGGTCTAGGGCTGCATGAGTGCTGTCAGTACTGGGGAGCTACAGTTTTTGAGGGAACCATGAATGCCAACATGTACTGTGACATACTGAAGCAGAGGATGATCCCCTTCCTTCGGAGACTGGACCGCAGGGCAGTATTCCAACATGGTAACACCCCAAACACACCTCCAGGATGACCACTGCCTTGCTAAACAAGCTGAGGGTAAAAGTGATGGACTGGCCAAGCATGTCTCCAGACCTAAACCCTATTGAGCATCTGTGGGGCATCCTCAAACGGAAGGTGGAGGAGCGCAAGGTCTTTAACATCCACCAGCTTCGTGACATGGAGGAGTAGAAGAGGACTCCACTGGCAACCTGTGAAGATCTAGTGAACGCCATGCCCAAGAGGGTTAAGGCAGTGCTGGAAAATAATGGTGGCCACACAAAATATTGACACTTTGTGCCCAATTTGGACATTTTCACTTAGGGGTGTACTCACTTTTGTTGCCAGCGGTTTAGACATAGATTAATGGCTGAGTGATTATAATATTTTGAGGGTAAATCAAATTTACACTGTTTATACAAGCTGTACACTACTTTACATTGTAGCAAGTGTCATTTCTTCAGTGTTGTCACATGAAAAGATATAATCAATAGTTTACAAAAATGTGAGGGATGTATTCACTTTTGTGAGAGACTGTATAAAATTAGTTTTAACGATTGGCGATTGTCAAGTCTTCATCTTTATGAACTCTTTAACTCAAGTGCAATCACTGATAACTGAACTATTGAGTTGTCATGGTGGAAGAACCATTGTTCTCTGGTCAATGATTTTCCCAGCAACGCTAAAGTTCATTTTGGTTTTGCTGCTAGCTGGAATGGCCATAATACCCTATGTGCACCCAGGTCAAATAGGGTAGCCCAGCCAACATGAGTGAGTCCGACCCGAACCCAAACATTTCTAAACTTTTTTCCTAACCTGACCCGTGTGCTTGGGTGGGGTATCTATCTTCAAGACTGAATGGAAGGAGCATATGTGACATATCCATTAGTGATAGACCAGTCGGCCAATTAATCAGGCCGATATCTGGCATTTTGATATAATTGGTATCTGCCAATGTCTGGACTCACAAGCCCATTTAATAAAAGCCGCCGTGCTCTCCAAATATCTGCATCAGCCATTTAAAACCCCATATCTGCTGACCACTAATACCCAAATAATTTCTCATCCTGTGCCCTTTATATTTTGTAAACAAGACTATGTTTAATATCTTTACTAAGTGGATAACATGCAAAAATACATTTTTATACACTTGTTGACCAGACACACCTTCCTCACTTATGTGAAGTCATTAGATAAATTTGTTAGATTAAGGTATTCAATAATACCTCCAATATGAACACTGTAGGCAATGGGTCAGAGTTATTAAGCCCTGCAGCTGGCATGGGTGTGAAAGAATGTCATGGCCTTAGAGGAGAGAATTGACCTGTCATCTAATTACTGAGCTGCCCTTCCTAATCACAGACATCTAAGCAGCTGCATGTTGTTCATTCTGCAAGTTGCTACTCTGACTGAGTTGATGTCAGTTAAAGCAATATTGTCTCCACTACTGAGTAGCGTAGTCTCTCAAAGTAAACTTAAATATCAGTTTAAGATTTTATATATGTTTAAATGTATTACACTGACTTTCATCTGCAAGTAAAGCAGCAAATTGTTTTTTTTAAACAAATGCATATAGTACATTGTATAGTTTAATGTAGTTTAAATGTGATTACCTTGTAATCATGGTGTCAGAAGTTAGGATTATTTTTTCTCTCTTAACTTTCTGGTCTGTTGGTCATAAAAATAAAATTCCACTAAATTAAAAAGAAAAAAGATTAATGATTAAACTATACATTTGCATCTCTGCTTTTCCATTGCATTAGTTAAGTTAAAATGAAAAATATGAATTTGATAACTGAGAAAATGCATTCCTCATTTTTATGTTGTATAAGTAGCACAAAAGTTTGTCCCTTATTTGGTAGTTCAATAATTGTAAATAAAAATATGGTTGAAATTTTATGGCAGTGACATAGAGAGACACGTTAAACACATTGAACTACCAACCTAATAAGCAAAAACAAATAAGATTCATATTTCAAATGTAACTGACACACAAGGAATACTGATCAGTGCTCCGAGTTTTCACTGCTTTTTCAACAAAATCACATTTTTCTTGTCAGTCAAGGTGCAGGCACAGGTCTTTTGAAGTTTAAAATGTTGGCCTATGTTTACACCACGCTAAGGAGGAGTCACTGAGGCAGAGGTTTGTCCATGTGTGGGAACAGCTGATCCAGAGTGCCACTTCCCAGGGATGTTACCCAGAGAACGCCTCACTGGACAGGATGAACCCTGCAAATCAGAGCTACTTTCACCCAAGAGGGGAGACCTGCAGAAAAAGAGATCACAGAGCCCCAAAGTGGGACAAAGCCTGCGCAGAAAGCTGCAGAAGTGCCTGCAGGGGCCAGAGGATAACTCCATTCATGACTTGTCATCAGACAACACAACCTGCACCAAAGCTGACCTAAACCCGTCTGGGGAAAGCAGCAGTTCGAATTGCCAGGATGGCATTGGGGTTGTGAAGGATGCTCTACCCAGGCTTATTGAAAGGATTAGAAATGAAGAAGAGAAGGAGGAGAATGAGGCGCCAGAAAGAGGGTCTAGTAACATAGTGGAACATATCCTGAAAGAGCTTAAAGGCATTAACAAGATCCAGGAGGAAATTTCTGACCTGAGACGGTATCTAACGTCTGTGCGAGGCTCAGTGGATGAAGTATCTTGTTGTGTTGATGCAGTGCTCAGTGAAATAGGAGAGCTGTACTCTGGGGCTTCAGCTGCACCTCATCCTAGTCCTGTTTCTCAAGTATCCCGCATCAGGCGAGGAAGCCTGGGTAGACAAAACGCCATCACATCTCTTCAAGGAAGTGACTCAAGTCTACTGTTGGATAGCAAAGATTGTGGAAAAGAATCAGGATGTATACCATCTCCCAGATCACCCCAGAAATGGAAGATTGATAGAGTCACTCTCCAATCAGACCAGGAGAACTCAGAGCAGAGTTCAAACATGCACATCTCAGGCCCTACTAAACATGACCCCTGCTACCTGGAGCTTCATTGTGGTCGTGACTACCAAAGCACCAGCTCTTTGTCATCGTGTTACAGTTCCAACTGTCCAGAAGCAGGCTTTCTTTCTGGGGACACAGAATATGACAGGTGGCCGTCTGTTGATATGCAGCATAGTATAAGTGGAGAAGGAGGTTGGAGTGAGGAGGACATCTACTCTTGTGCAAACAGTCAAGAAGAGCTAGGGGATTGCCTAGGTGTTTGGGACAGGTGTGCCACAGAGGAGACACAAAGCAGCACACCAGGTCATTCTTCACATAACAGCTCTGAGCATCTCTCATTGCTGTTTGGACACCATTATAACTCTCCATTGAGTTCTTTCAGTGTGGTTGATTGGAGGCCCCCCAGACTGCAAACTGAGGAAGAAAATTTGGAGTGCGACTGTTCTGCAAACTGCCCATATTCCCGTAGTTCTGGTTACCACACCATGGATGCTTGTGCAAATGAACTTGATAGTGGGCCCTCCAGGAGTCTGAGTCGCTCCACTGTGCTGTTGACAGACTGTGATGATGGTTACCTGGAGCCACATTCACTGTGCGATGAATGTCCATCGTCTGGTGACACTCTTGATCTGAGCTCTGCAGACAGTTTGGACAGGGAGTGGACAGATCACAGTGTCTCCAGGGATGAAGCAGAAGACTCACAAGAGTCTTCTGAAATAGATCCAGATAGTGCTGAAACCTCCAATGTAGGTTTTGATGTAACAACTTTTAGCAAAGCTGTACTCACTTTCAGATCAGCTTTGAAAGGGGCTTTGAAAAAGTTGGAAGGATCCAACCCTGAAGGTTTGAAAGACAATAGTGGGTCTGAGGCATCTTCATCCCCTGTCAGAAAAGCAAGTGAACCCAAGGACGAGCAGAGCAGTACAGACTATACAGAGGGAGAAATCAGTCTGATAGAGAATCACACCCAATTTGGCACTCCAAAGGAGGAGAGTGAGGCTTCGGTCTACGTGGATTGTTGTGAGACACATGAGAACCTGCCTTGCTCCATTAAAGCATCCCCCCAGGAAGCAAACCACTCTCCTTGCACCTCAATGGAGTATCACTCTGTAGAGATTTCACAGGGCAAAGGAGAATGTCCAACAGATGGGGAACTGTCCAACCTTGACTTAACTCCAGACCATTGTCCAGCAGAGAATCCACTTGGTCCAGCGCTCTTTACAGATGAAGTGCTGTTAAGTCCAATTAGGGAAAGCCACGTTCCTGATGAGGTAAATCAAGAAAAGTCTATCGACGCCAGTCACAGAGAGCGTATTGCCAATTTCCAGCGCATTCTGAGGGAAAAGAGACAAACCCGAAATAGACTGTCCAAATCTGCTCAGGGGTCCCAGGGGTCTCATGGCTCTCGCGGCTCTCAGGGATCCCAATCTCAAGAAGAGTTTATCCCAGGTATTTTTAAGGATATTTTCTATGACTTTAATCACTGGCAAGCCCAGTAATAACAGCAAAAAATAATATCACAGCATGCAATGATCTGATGAAATGTATACAAATAGCACTGAGATTAAATGCATATAGGATTATACAGGTATCAGTGGATTTGTTGTCTCTTTAGATCACAGTCTTGAAAATGTGCTTAAAATAGTTTGCTCAACTACTCCACATCATTTTTTAATCCTTCTGTGATTTATTTTTTTCTTTACAGAGTGTGGGAGAGAAGATAATCAGGTCACTCAAATAACATTACCTCCATATTTAAGCTACCCTATTTTTTTCTGTTGATTTTGATTGTGGCATAATTGTGTTAATTTTTTTCGCCATTACTAGTTGATGTCAACGGGTGCACTTTGCAAATGGTAAAGGTTAGCATGTGGGTAGAAATGTAATATTTATTGAAAACTTCATCTCGCTATTCTGGAAAACACATTTGTCCCACTGCTTAAGTTATTCTGTATAATAACTAGTTGATCATTTGTTTCATTCATGTTAAAGCTGTAGACTATGATTCCCCAGTTCTGTTTCTAGTGCTAGTTTTAGTGCAGCTGCTTTATGTTTTCCCCAAATCAGAAACTTGTCAGATACTGTGAGGGTGAAACCCACAGAGATCTCCAATTTAAACCATTGTCAATCTATCATCTGAGGGACGTATGTAGAGACAATGATGAAAAACTTTACCTTGAGGGAAAAGTAGAAGAACTTGTTTACATGTGTTGTCTTCCAGTCACAGTTTTGGTGGTTTTGTGAAATACTTTTATCTACTAAGTTATCTGGGGTGTCTCTTAGCATTCAATGGGCAATGTTATTTAAACAGATTTTACTTGCATCCTGACCTGTAAAATAGGTTTTGTACCTGCATAATGTTGGTCCATCATTACATTTCACAAACTCTTTTACAGTTAAAGAGTTCAACATTTTTTTTGATCCTGTGTTTTAAAGGCATCATCATTTTTTATTTGAATTTGCGTGTTCCGTAACATCAGAGAGGTGAAACTCAGCCAAATGCAACTTTCCTTTACATTCTTCTTCTCATAATATACTGTGTAAAATATGTGTCAACCTTTGTAAATCATCAGCCTAAATTCTCACGTTTTAAATCTTGCAGGTTCGAGATGAAGAACCCAATTCTACACAGGCTTGGGTCAAACCAGGGTAAGTCAAATATAGTTAACACCTACACTGAGGTAGTTTAACACGGTTTTAAATATAAATTCTTCTTTATTAATAACTGAATAAATAGCAATACATTTTAATACTAGTGGGACTATAGGCATGTGCCTGTATTGTGAAAATGTACTCTATTGTGTGTAATTGTATGTAAGGACTTTTAATTCACTTTTATACTATTTTTATTGGTGCACAGTGGTGGATCTGGTCTGTATGGAATTGACAGCATGCCAGATTTGCGTAAAAAGAAGCCTATCCCCTTGGTCAGCGATGTGGTCAGTACTAACCTGTCACACCTTTGCTATGCATATTGTATGTCAGATGTCATCCTGTCTGTTTCGTTCATTCTTTGTGAGAGCATACCTTTCTGTTTGTGAGACCTCCACAGAAGATTTTTTTTTGCCTTTTAAGCTGAATTTGGGACGAGATTGTTATCAACAAATGGAGACAAATATAAAATCAGTCTGCTAATTTCTCTCTCCCTCCTCTCTTAAACCTGAAACTATTCCCCACAACTCTCTTGAATGCATTCACTCTCCTTGGTCAGGCTATGGTAAGTTAATAGAACCTAGTTGCCACTCCCTTTTCTCCTGAAGTAAAAAATATCAAGTGGGACAAATAAAACAGTAGTTTCCTCAAACATGTATTTCTATAGCATGTTGATCTCTTTGATCACAAACCTCTTGTTTAATACAAATTACAACATTTGCATGCATCCTCTTGGTCATGGGTAGCTTTTCTTCCTACTTGATATTATCATTAAAATATATAATCAACAAATCATTCCTCCAACTTTTGGTTTGCATTTTCCTTAAAAAAAAACACATGGATAGAATACACTACTAACACTCCTATGGCTGATGGTTTTGCTAGTGTTTTATGGTGTTGATACTGGGATAACTTTATCCTTTTTAGTATTATCCTCTTCACTTTTTGGTTAAAACTAATAATACTCACATGGGTAAGCTGAATTCATCATTGGAAAAAAAAACACTATAATAACCCAACTCACCACCTTATAATGGGCACCTTTTTAACCATACTGACCTTTATCATTATAGTAATATTTCAAGGTGTGCTTGGTTGTGGGTTGTACATGTGTTTAATAAATGCTAACTTAGCCTAATTTTCCTTTGTCACCTGTTGTTTAGTCTCTCGTCCAAGCCAGGAAGGCAGGGATCGCTTCTGCCATGGCTGCACGGTCTTCAATCAAGGATGAGGAGCTTGTGAGTATAACACCATGATGACGGGCGGCTGTGGCTCAGGAGGTAGAGCGGGTTGGCCGTTAATCGGAAGGTCGGCGGTTCAATCCTCGGCTTCAATCCTAGGCTGCGTGTCGAAGTGTCCTTGGGCAAGACACTGAACCCCAAATTGCCCCCGGCGGCTGTTCCACCAGTGTATGAATGTGTGTGTGTTTCTGTTTGAGCACTTAGGCTCAGTGAGTGAATGTGTGTGAAAGGTGAATGCAGATGTAGTGTAAAAGCGCTTTGAGTAGTCGAGAAGACTAGAAAGGCGCTATACAAGTACGGAGCATTTACATGACGTCCTCGGTTAACCAATAAATTATTTTCATTTTAAATTTCAGTGCTCGAAAAAGGGGATTTTTGTATTTTTCATCCCAGATGGAGTTTTCCCATGTTTTTTGTGTGTTTTTTTTTTTGAAATTGGTCCAGTATTGAGTGAGTGCACTGCAATCTGCAGCAGTGAAACAAGGCTGCAACATAGTCTTTGCGGGCAATTTAGCCCTGTCAAAGTACGTCCACTAAAGTGCTTGTTTTTGCCACTGACAGCTGATTGTTATTGTAAGTGTCTGACAGCACAATGGAATGATCCCTACAGAGATAGACATTTATTTAAACAGTAAGAGTCTTTTTGTTTCTCAAGAAATAGTCCCTATCTCACTACACGCCACCAGACTCCCTTGACAAAAACGTAATTTTACTTGTTTGGTCTACCGCTGCCTCAATCAGTTAGTTCGCATAATCCTGTGACTTTGGTGTTTTTAACCCTTTAAAACACCAAAGCTACACAATAACACAACAAATAAAAACAACAAACTCGCACAATATCACAAACAAACTAACCTACTGAGGCAGCAGTAGACCAGCAACTCCCATAATCTGTGAGGTAAAATTGCTGTTTTTGTAAAAGGAGTCTGGTAGCTTTGAGGAGAGCAACATATTGACTGTTTCTGGTTAAACAAAAACGATCTTACTCTTTTAAAAAAAAGTCTATCTCTGTAGTGATCCTTTCTACTATGTTGTTAGACACTGTAATAACAATCTAAGCCTGTCACTGGTAAAAACAAGCACTTTAGTGGACGTACTTTGACAGTTCGCAATGGTCTGCAATGATTACATTGCCCATTTTCAAAAAAATGTCCCAATTAGTCCCAAGGACTAAAAACATGTATAGGCTCCAGGTTGAAAAATACCGGAGTTACCCTTTAAGGTGTCGAACCGTCTCAACAGGCGTGTGCACATTTCACATACTGGTAGTGCTGTAGGTGTATGTTACCTAGCACCATGCCTTCTTTTTTTATCTGACATTTTTCTCCTTATAACTAAATAAGTAATGAAACATAAAATAAAATTTTCCCTTCTGTAGAAAAACCATGTGTACAAGAAGACCCTGCAGGCTCTCATCTACCCCATATCCTGCACTACACCACATAACTTTGAGGTGTGGACTGCCACTACACCCACGTACTGCTATGAGTGTGAGGGGCTGCTGTGGGGAATAGCCCGCCAAGGCATGCGTTGCACCGAGTGTGGGGTCAAGTGCCACGAGAAGTGCCAAGAGCTGCTAAATGCTGACTGTCTACAGCGTGAGTACTGCCCAGAAAACTTTTAAACCAAGGTGACATGAGTGATCCAAAAATGCTGAGTTAGTTTGTATGTAGTTTGCTGAGGATTGTGAGCAGTTTCACCAAATTGTTGCCAAAACAACTGCTTAACCATATGTCCTCACATTGACAGGGTTTCATTTTATTAAGAAAATGTTAAGAGCTTATTTATCTCACATCTCACATGCACTGCTACCAGTTTGACAGGAGTATTTTTTAGAAATAGATTTAAAGCTGTGTATATTTTTGTTAAATGTTTAGGTGCTGCGGAGAAGAGCTCCAAGCATGGAGCGGAAGACCGAACTCAGAATATTATCATGGCCATGAAGGACAGGATGAAGATAAGGGAAAGAAACAAACCTGAAATCTTTGAACTTATCAGGGAAGTGTATGTCATCAGCAAAGCCATCCATGCGCAGCAGATGAAGACAATCAAGCAGAGTGTACTGGACGGCACCTCAAAGTGGTCAGCCAAGATCACCATCACAGGTATCCAAGTAAATGGATGAATTCAACCACAGCATTTACTCCTTAGCACCCATCCTAGCAGTGCCATATGTGACACTTGTTAATGCTAATGGTTGTTCCTTGTGTCTTTGTTTCTCTATCATTGCGATAGTGGTGTGTGCCCAAGGTCTTCAGGCAAAGGACAAAACAGGATCCAGTGATCCATATGTCACTGTTCAGGTGGGAAAGACCAAGAAGAGAACAAAGACAATTTATGGCAACCTCAATCCTGTCTGGGAGGAGAAGTTCCACTTGTAAGTCACCAAACTTTGTTGGTTGTTAAATGTGTGTATATATGTGCACAGTTCCTTCTAAATGTGTGAAAGCCTATAAATAATAGCAGGGCATACACTAGCCTCAAGCTCTCTGAAGTTTGAACTCTTTTCGCATTCATGCTTGTTCTTCATCAGTGTTGGGAACGTTACTTGAAAAAAGTAATTAGTTATAGTTACTCACTACTTGTTCCAAAAAGTAACTGAGTTAGTAACTGAATTACTCTGTAATAAAAGTAACTTGTTACCAGGGAAAGTAACTATTTGCGTTACTTTAAAAAAAAAAAATCTCTACTGCTTCGTCGAATCTCTGTTTAGCTGTTGTGTGTGTGTGTGTGTGTGTGTGTGTGTGTGTGG
>JAPMOB010250420.1:0-54458 GCA_029875015.1 Lepomis gibbosus | reverse complement strand
CAGCAAAAGCGCAGGGTATGGGGAAGACGGGTTAAGTGTATAAGTATGTGTCTTTGTATATTTGGTGTATGATGTATGTCACATGATGTATGTTGAAATGCCTACTTGATTGCTATGCAAACAAATTTCCTTACGGGGACAAATAAATGTACTTACTTACTTACTTAAAAAAAAAAATATGTTTATGTTCCTCGAAAGTCTTTTTCAGACATGGAATACATAACATTGCTGGCTTTATCTATCTGTTGATACACTCTCTGATAGCAATATAGCAATACCAAGCCCTATTCTTTCATATATATATAAAAAGTACATGACCAGAACATGACCAGAAAAAAATAATAAAACACCCCAAAATGCATCATAAGGAAACTAGAGAAGAGAAGGTGCAAACTGGCATTTCCTCGCATAACCATTTAACAGTGTATCCCCTCCACCTTGTGTATGTGTGTTACTGCTCTGAAATTACAGAACAGTAGGTGCTTAATTGAATGGGAAGGCCTAAACACCCACTTTTCCTCTCTCTCTCACTCTGCCTCCGAGGTCTCCTTACAGCCAGTAGGAGCAGGCTTTTTCCATAGCCAGTTTCAGACCCCACTAAAAAATTCACCAGCTTGCCTCCAGCTTCTCTCTCGTTGCCTCTCTGTAAAGCACAGTCAGCTTGGCTTCAAGGCCTATCGCTCGCTGTACCCTCTGCCAAGACTTCTGGGAGGAAAAACAGAGAAAGTTGAATTAAAATCGGACGATATTTTTGGCAAGTGGCTTCCATCCTCAGGATGTTTGGGAGCAGAGCTGGGCAGACAAAAAAGCAATCTAACTAGGTCTCATATGACACACATAAATACTGCAACACACATTCAGGCGGTGGCCACTTAATTTAAAAAAAATGTTTCAGATTATAACTCACACTGAAGAGTGAGTGAGGTTTTGTCACTGTGTGCATCAGTCAACATTGAACGGTAGAAAATGAGGTTAAAAAGCGATTTGGATTGAAAATGAAATATTCATGAATCAAATTTGAATAAGCTACAAAACAGACAGCTACCCAGATCTGTAGGTAGGCTGCTCAGCAAGAGTATTTTGGTAAGTCTTTATAGGGGTCCCTAAGTATTGAATCCTGAGCTATTTTAATGGTAGCTGAGAATGCACAGTGCCAGTCAAAACTGATAGGAAAGCTTGTGAGTTTTTCGGCAAAGTACCTAAGCACCTCCCCTAGAGGAAGTTTAGCTAAATAGGCTTTTGCTTTTGCATATATTCAAACTGTTAAATTGAGCGTTTACAGCAATAACATATGAGTATATCCAACATATGCATCCTCCCTATCTGTGTCAGGGATGCTGTAATAAGTGTGCTCCAAACTCAAAGGAGAATCTTTCCATGGAGATCAATAAGTCAGTTCAGTTTTTACACCAATGTGCATTTGGTTGCTGCTTTATTGCATGTTCTCATGACTCTGTCTGCTCCTCTGGGATTTTTTAAAGCCATGATTCTGTTTCATATTTTACTGTTCATCTCAACAGTTTCAAAAGTGTACAATAAGATAAAAGCAGCATGGAGGTGCTTCAATTGAACTTACTTAACTTAATTAGCCTGAAATATTTTGAAATACTCAAAAGTAATCATAAAGTCCACAGGCCATTTTCACTTTGAAAGTGTTTACCTATAGACAGTGTTGGTGGAAGAAGTTGGCAGACCAAACACTTAAAACTTAAACTAGTATTACACCAATTTAGAAATTGTCTTTTTCAAGTAAAATGACTGCATTTGAAATCTTAAGTAAAAGTAGCCAAATGTAAAGTATAAAAAGTAAGTATTCATTATGTAAACTGACTCCTTTCTATGATAGCATTTTAGGACCAATTACAGAGCTGGGGAAGGGTTTTACTATTCAGAGATAAAACTTTTCCTCCCCAACATTAAAGTGATAAATTAGACAGGGCTAGACAGACAGAACTGGAAACTCAGGTAAACTCCCATTGCAACGTTACAGTAATAGTTTTATCAGCTGCAGGTTGAAGTAATCCACGCATGTTACATGATCACAGTACATTTACTGCATTTAGCTGACGTGGTTGCATCGTTAGGTCTGTAAATCTGTCACCGGAGGCTCAGCAGTGTCAGCACAGCCACACTGGATGATAATGAAATGGTTAGTGAGCTGAAATATGAACAGTTAACGTTAGACCGCAGTAATTAACTTTACTCTAACTAAGTTAGTGTTAGTGGATGGCTCTTCCTCTCTGTTGTTGAGACCATTTTGTTGCAGTGTTTTATGTTCTGTGGGTCATGTTAGTTACAGCAACTGAGAGGTGGAGAAGGTGTGTCCTTGAGTATTGGTAAAAAGACAATAAACCTAAAGTGAATGTTACAAAGCAAACAGCGGCAGGTCCAAGCCACTGTAGTGCTAGCTGGCTGCTCCTTGCTGCATCACTAAAGGCTAATGTTAGTAAACAAATCGCTCCACATTTGCTTTTTACCGTTACATCCTTTCTTGGAGGCTAAATCAACACTGCTACACAGGATAGTAACATGGGTCACATTAGTTGCTGAAGTAGCGTGGAAAGCGATATAACTTTGCACCGGATAACATGAGCAATTGCAAGCTAACATGACTTTGTGTTTCTCCAGCTTTACTAATGCACACTTTGTTCTTACTCGACAAAATCTGTGTTAGTGAGCACTTCTTTGCTGAGATAATCCATGCACCTCAGTGGCACATCAAGATGCTGATCAGACAGCATGGGGATTGCACAGCTGTGCTTTATGTTGGCCACAATAAAAGGCCACTCAAAAATGTGCAATTCTATCACACAGCACAAAGCCACAGATGTTGCAAGTTTTGAGGGAGCGTGCAATTGGCATGCTGACTGTAGGAATGTCCACTAGAGCTGTTGCCTGTGAATGTTCATTTCTCTACCATAAGCTGTCTCCAAAGGCGTTTCAAAGAATTTCGCAATACATCCAACTGGCCTCACAACCACATACCACGTGTTACTACACCAGCACAATACCTCCACACACAGCATTTTTTAAAAAAGCTCTTTATTGAACATATTAAAAGACAACAACAAAAAAGCAAAATAAAAACAATCAACAAAAAAGATCATCAGCAGATGATCAGTCATCTTCAATGGGTTAAGGAGAAGTTGGAATAACTTTTCTTGTCCTACCCCCACTTCAATGATATATTTTAGATACTTAAATTGTTTATATCACTTAAAAGTCCATAATCTGTTAGGTTGACTATAATAAAGTTAAATTGTTTTTGTAAATTTAAATAAACATGGAAATTCAAACTAAACAAAAATCAACATAAAGAAAATCATTGTTCCAGCTCATATTCGTCAAGGATTCTTTTTCAGTTGCAATAAGTTTTTACTTAACTTTAAATAGTTATTACTACTGTTCCACAGGATAACACCCTGGGTTGTTATACAGTGGAACTTACGAATTGACGCTTTACTAAACATTGATATTCCTCTGAAATTGTACATGTTTCCACGTAGTTGAAAAAGCTCCTGGATATTTCTAGGCAATTGGTTATTATGTGCTCTAAAAACAATTTCAATAGTTTTGTAGTCAATCAAATCTTTAAATTTTAATGTTTTGAGTTTAATGAACAATGGGTTTTTGGTTTAACTTGGTTTTACTCAAATTCATTGTTAGTTTATTTCCATCAAACAAAATCTTCATCTTACTCACGTCCTTTTCTATGGTATCCAGTAGCTTCTTCAAGTTTTCACCACAGCATAGTAGGTTTGTGTCATCAGCAAACAGAATGATTTCCACAATTTGGGACTCTTCACATATATTATTTATATAGAGGTTAAACAATAATAATGGCCCCAACACTGAACCCTGAGGCGCACCGCATGTAACCTGCAGCAGTTGTGATTTATTGTTTTGTATATCAACATTTCAGTTCTCCAGATAACTGGATAACCATGTTAGTGCAGTTCCTCTAATACCATATCTCTGTTGTTTTTAGAAAGAAAGAAATAAATATAAATATTCATACTGCATATTGTTTCCTGTCTATTGCGTTTGTAAATTTTTCTATAAACTCTGTCATTGCAAAAGAAGTTGATTGGTCAGCTCTGAAACCATATTGTTGTTTACATAGAATATTAAGTTTAGTGATGAAATCATCCAGCCTTATATGACATTTTTTCCAATATTATAGCTGTGGAAGCAATGAGATGGGTCTGTAGTTGTGTAATATGTGTAGCTATTTTCATTTTATCTCGAAAGACACCAGTTTGTAGGGACTGATGGCAAATATGGGTTAGAGGTCTTGCTATGGATTCAATAATGTTTTTGGCTGCACACATACCAATATCTTGGCACTCTTCAATTTTTTAGCAATATTGCTAAGTTCTTTTTCATTGGTCCCTCTGGTAAATATTGTTTCTTTGACAGATAACTTCTTACTTTCTACTCCATCACTACTACCGTCTTTGCAAAACTTCTTACTTTCTACTCCATCACTACTACCGTCTTTGCAATATCCCTTGCCAGTCCCTGACCAACACTGACAAAGTATTTATTGAATTCCCTAGCAACTGAAGTCATCATTGTATCATTAAATGCCAGCAGGTAATTAGAATATTCTCCTTTTCCATTTTTTTTACAATGATAGCTTTTAAGACTTCTTGTGTTTTTTTAATTTAATATTATTTTTATTGTCTTCCAGTAAATTGCTGTAATAATCAACTTAATGCATCTTATGATTTTGGTATTTTCTTTACTAGAGGACAATGTTTGTCATACAATCCTGATAGGATTGTCAGAAATGTTTCATAGGCCCTATTAATGTCACTCACATAAACTTTTTCCAGTCTTGTCATAAAAGGTCTTGTTTAAAAGAGCTTACAGCATCTTGTGTTTTTTTTCTTTTCATTATAAATGTAGTAATGTCTTTATTCCTCTGCATACAGTTTTGTATAATTGCACAGACTGGCAAGTGATCGCTTATGTCTGTTATTATTAGGCCACTTGCATCCGGTCTGTCAATAAAGTTTGTTAATATGTTGTCAATTAGTGTGGAACTGTGAGTTGTTATTTTAGTTGGTCGTGTGATTGTAGGGTATAAGCTGTTGCTATACATTGAATTGATAAATTCTCATTAAAATATGTTGTTTTGGGTTTAAAAAATCAATATTGAAAAGACAAAGACAATTTTCTTGTTGTTATGCGTGTTATATACTGTAGTTCCTCAATCATTTCCCTAAATGTATCAATACAGGATCCTTGTTTTCTGTAAATACAGCTTATCTGAATTTTTTTTTTTTCTTTCTCTCAATTTCTATATGACACACTCTATAATGTTATCCATTGCATATGACATGTTACTGACAAGTTTGCATTTATACATTTTATCAATGAATAGTGCAGCCCCCCTCCCTTGGATTGGGTCCTATTAATATAAAACATTTCGTATCCCTCAATTCCAGTCATGTCAATTTGCTCTTCATCAAGCCAGATTTCTGATTTTGCAATTGCTGTGAATTTCCTTTCTAATTCTTTTAAACTATGCTTAACTTCTGCTAGATTTGAAATAAGGCTCCTACCATTGAAATTTAAGGCTCCTACTTTTAAAATCTTCACCTCCATGGTCATCTGAGACCAGCCACCCAGACCGCTGCTGCTACAATCGGTTTGCATAACCAAAGAATTTCTGTACAAACGGTCAGGAACCATCTGCATGCCAGTTGTAGTTCGTCGTCATAACTGGCTTAAGTGGACAAATGCTGCACATTGATCATAGTGGATTGAGTGGCCCATGGTGGTTGTGGGGTTATGGTATGGGCAAGCGTGTGTTATGGACAAAGAACACAGGTGCTTTTTGTTAATGGAATTTTATATGCACAGAGATACCGAGACAATATCCTGAGGCCCGTTGTTTTGCCATTCTTCCATGACCATCACCTCATGTTGCAGCATGATAATGCACGTCCCCATGTTGCAAGGATCTGTACACAATTCTTGGAAGCTGAAAACATCCCAGCATAATCACTGTGTCACTGGGACATGTCACCCATTGAGCACGTTTGGGATGCCCTGGATCAGCGTACAAGACCAGGTCCTGCAAATATCCAGCAACTTGGCACAGCCACTGAAGAGGAGTGGGCCAACATTCTGTAGCCCACAATCAACAACCAACATCCAGCTTTATGTGAAGGAGATGTCTTGCACTGCGTGAGGCAAATGTTTACAGACCCCCTGGGAACCCCCTAATACGGTGAAACTGCACATTTTCGAGTGGTCTTTTATTGTGGCCAGCCTAAGGCACACCTGTGCAATACCCACACTGCCTGATCAGCATCTTGGTATGCCACACCTGTGAAGTGGATGGATTATCTCGGCAAAGGAGAAGTGCTCACTAACACAGATTTTGACAGATTTGTGAACAATATTTGAGAGAAATAGGCCTTTTGTGTACATACATACAATACATTATTTCAGTGATTCATGACAGTCCCCCTTATTCAGTGAGGCTAAAGTGGACCCCTTAACCTCTGGCACCATATTACCATTTCAGATTATTATCCTTCCCAACACACCAGTATAAAATAAAACCTTTCATGACGTCTTTTTTTTCACAAAAGGATCAACTCCAGTGAGCAGCATTCCCACTGGCCTCAAAGCTCAGCAAAGCTCGACAGAAGCAAAACCAAGCTGACCCCAACAGCAGCAATGCAGCGAAAGGTGACTTAAGGTCACTAAATTAGTATGTGCCAGATGAAAATGGTAATTTACCATGATATTCATCTAAAATGTTTGGTCAAGCACAAGCGTTCACTACCGTATTTGTCATGATAGCTCAGAGCACACTTGGTTGAGTCACAAGGGTGAAACTAACAGCTAGCCTTACAGAAATTGAATTAAACATAGCCTGATCTCCCTCTGGGATACCGCATGGCATAATATCATGGACATAACTTGACTTAAGGTCAAAGTTACTTTAATGGCAGTTGATCTAACAAAGACAAGAGGAAGATGGGGTGGAGTGCAGAGAGGACATAAAAATGTGCAACACTGTAATTAAGGAATGACAAACAATAAAATCATAATTTAAAAAACAAACTGAAATATCCTTACTTGCTTTTTTATTAAGAGCCAAATGGAGAGACAACAGACATGATAACACTATCATGTCTAATGCTATAGCTACAGCCAGAGACGATCAGCTTAGCATAAAGACTGGAAACAAGGGGAAACAGCTAGCATGGCTCTGTCCAATGTTAAACAATCCACCTACCAACACCATTGAAGCTTACTAATTAACACATTATATCTATTATTGAATAGGATCAAAAGGATCCAAACATGTTTAAGGTGCTCGAAATCCCTTTTCAGACATGGAACACATAATATTGCAGTTACTTTTTACATGTTGTGTTTGGATGAATTAAATGAGATATAACTTAGCCACACAGGCTGTTTACTTAGCCCCCTGCTTTCAGTCTTTACAGTGGAGTCAAAAAGTATTTAGTCAGCCACTGATTGTGCAAGTTCTCCTACTTAGAAAGATGAGAGTGAGAGTAATTTTCATCATAAGTACACTTCAACTATGAGAGACAAAATGAGAAAAAAATTCCAGGAAATCACATTGTAGGATTTTTAAATAATTTATTTGTAAATTATGGTGGAAAATAAGTATTTGGTCAATAACAAACAGCAAGATTTCTGGCTCTCACAGACCTGTAACTTCTTCTTTAAGAAGATCTTCTGTCCTCCACTCGTTACCTGTATTAATGGCACCTGATTGAACACATTATCTATATATAAGACACCTGTCCACAGCCTCAAACAGTCAGACTCCAAAATCAACCATGGCCAAGACCAAAGAGCTGTCACAGGACACCAGGAAGAAAATTGTAGACCTGCACAAGGCTGGGAAGAGTGAATCTACAATAGGCAAGCAGGTTGGTGTAAATAAATATGCTGTGGGAGCAATTGTAAGAAAATGGAAGACATACAAGACTATTGATAATCTCCCTTGATCTGGGGCTCCATGCAAGATCTCATCCCGTGGGGTCAAAATGATCATGAGAACGGTGAGCAAAAATCCCAGAACTACACAGAGAGCTGGGACCAAAGTAACAAAGGCTACCATCAGTAACAGACTACGCTGAGATGGACTCAAATCCTGCAGTGCCAGGCATGTCCCCCCTGCTTAAGCCAGTACATGTCCAGGCCTGTCTGAAGTTTGCCAGAGAGCATATGGATGATCCAGAAGAGCATTGGGAGAAAATCATGTGGTCAGATGAAACCAAAATAGAACTTTTTGGTAAAAACTCAACTCATCGTGTTTGGAGGAAGAAGAATGCAGAGTTGTATCCCAAGAACACCATACCTACTGTGAAGCATGGAGGAGGAAACATCATGCTTTGGGGCTGTTTTTCTGCAAAGGGGACAGGAAAACTGATCCGTGTTAAGGGAAGAATGAACGGGGTCATGTATAGTGAGATTTTAAGCCAAAACCTCCTTCCATCAGTGAGAGCCTTGAAGATGGAACGTGGCTGGGTCTTTCAGCATGACAATGACCCCAAACACACCGCTCGGGTAACGAAGGAGTGTCTCTGTAAAAAGCATTTCAAGGTCCTGGAGTGGCCTAGCCAGTCTCCAGACCTCAACCCCACAGAAAATTTGTGGAGGGAGGTGAAAGTCCGTGTTGCCAAGCGACAGCCCCAAAACATCACTGCTCTAGTGAAGATCTGCATGGAGGAATGGGCCAAAATACCAGCTACAGTGTGTGCAAACCTGGTGAAGACTTACAGGAAACGTTTGTCCTCTGTCATTGCCAACAAAGGTTATGTTACAAAGTATTGAGTTGAACTTTTGTTATTGACCAAATACTTATTTTCCACCATAATTTACAAATAAATTCTTTAAAAATCCTACAATGTGATTTCCTGTGTGTGGTGTGTTTTTTTTTATTTTTATTTTTTTTATTTATTTTTTTCTCATTTTGTCTCTCATAGTTGAAGTGTACCTATGATGAAAATCACACACCCCTCATCTTTCTAAATAGGAGAACTTGCACAGTCCATGTGTGACTAAATACTTTTTGGCCCCGCTGTATGTTAAGCTAAGCTAACCACATGCTGGCTCCAGCTTTATATTTTTGTACAGATATATGAGTGGAATCCATCTTTTTATCTAACTTTCAGCAAAGAAAGTGAATAAGCACATTTCCCAAAATGTCGAATGCTTCATTTAAAGGCAGAGATTGGAAATTTGCCCCCTGACATAATTTTGAAACACTGAACATTGATTTAGTCACACTAAAATCATTATCTTGTATTAATTACTGACACCTGTAATGAAGAGACAAACATGAAGATATAAGAAATAGTCAGCAAAAACCATATGAAACAACAGGCAATAAAAAGTGGCTCTTTATTAGCACAGACAAATTTCCATCTATAAGACATGTAGCTCATTAGTGTTTAATATGCCACCACTGTCCTATGAAAACCCTCCAAATGTCAACTTTCATAAGCTAAAAAAAACAGCCCTCTTTTCAGCTTTGAGACATTAATTGTTTAAATAATCCTATGTGTTTTTAAATAATTTAAGTAGGAGAATTTAGAACCAATAAAGGGACATCCCTCATTTTATTTTCTATCATCAAATTTGGAGATGTTTTTACTGGACAGCAATGAATATTGAACAGTGAGCTGAATGTAAATCATACATTTTAAAATATTTTAGCCCTGGGAAAAGAACAGAGATTTGAAGCTGCCAACCCACATCTACAGACATATCTGTGTTTTTAGTATCATCACTCCACCAGCTCTATCCCTGTACAATCATATCTTTATCCGAGATAGTTCATGTTGTATATTGGACAATTTGTCTTCTTGTATTCTTATGGCCAATCACTGCACAATGAACTGCTTTCTTTCTTAATGCATTTACAATACTAATACATAATAGTTACACATTCAAAGCTCTTGGCAGAGAACTTTTTACCCTTTCCTCTGGGTGTTGGCTTTCAAAATTCAATAACTTACTCAGGCATGAAACCCACAATGTCAAAACTTCAATGCAGGCTTCCAGCACTTTGAGCCACTGGATCACACTTCTTCAGAGAATTTTTTTTTTGTCTCAAAGCTTTTCAATCTTTATGTAAGATGTTTGTGTTCAAAGGTTCCAGTATAGTGCTGGGAAAAAGAAGCCTAAACCTTGAATCCAGAACCTCAAAACTTTATAACAAGTTTACTTGTTAAGCCTGTACTGGGTATACCCAGTTGTAGCCTCAAACGACCTCATAAGACCCTCATTATTTGAAACTGATTGAAAAACATGTGGCTTTGAAAGTCTTCGAGCCAATGGGTCACACCAACTCAGATGCCACCTCAAAGTTTTACAGTTTTGAGATGTTGGCATTCCATATTTTATTTGCCGTCTGTCTTCAGGAGTTAGCAGCTCTCTCACGCTGTCATATTACTTTCCCACTTATTTTCTGCTTTTGAGTCTTGCAGTGCTGACTGCTGACAGAAGCACTCGCCAACTTTGTGTAACTGTTTATCATTCTGGCCAGTTTTTAGCTGGTTGTCGAAAAGTCTCAGGGCATTTTCAGTCAATGAAAATCTATTCAAACTTGAATCTTTTTTTATTTTTACGTTTACAGTGAATCAAATTATGATGTGTTAGGTGAATGTGGTTGCTCGTAGTGACAAACCCACAAAAAATTAACACCCAACTCTGCTGTTTTACAAAGTTCTATTTTATGGCCCTGAAACATTACAGTTCAGTATCACCGCTTTAATCAACCGTGTTTCCAGCAGTAAAAAATAAAATAGAAAAATAAGTAGCAGTAAAAAGGAGCAAAAAAGCTCTGATAAAACCTGCTGTATATTACCTGCCACTAATTTCTGTTGGGATAAGCTCCGACCTCCTGTGAACCTAAATAGGAAAAATCAGGTAAACAAAATTATTGAAGGAAAATAGATATTCGTCTGTTCACGTCTCCAGCTTTCTCTGTCTCCCTATTTACCTTCACCTTAAAATGTCACAACATGGAATTTCCACCAAATACTGTATACAATAAGTTGACAAACACAGAGGGCAAGTTCAAAGCAGTTTTAATCGCATTAGAAGTTTCCATACAGTCATTTACAAGTCTAAGCATTCCATTGTTAAATTGCCTTTTTCTTTCTTATCTTCTCCATGCAGTGTCATCATGAATTAAACAGCAAACACAGACCATGAACACAAAGCCTATTTCCTTCCTGACAAACCCATACAAATTTGAAATCCATGGTTAATTACATGTTAACAGAACGAGTGGAATCCATTTTCCAGACCTTCCGGACCTTTTTGTTACATAAGTTGCTAAAAAGTTTCTCATTGTATTGAGGGCCCATCATCTCAGGATATCTCCACAAAAAACAAACATTAACAGTCTGCCTTCTATCTCACGGTCCTGCAGTTGGATCTCAACACAAGGGCTTGCAGTGCCTCATGTTATTGGCGCAGGTCCGGCCCAGGTTGGCCCCCTCCATGAGCAGGTCAGAGAGTCGGTCCAGGCCGAGGCAGGTGGTGAGAGGGCTGATAAGGCCGTAGAGACCCCCTAAGGTAATGCTGAGGGGCCAGCCAATGCACAGCAGAACCACCAGCCAGATAATACACCAGAAACATGACCCACAACTGGCCATCCTAGTCTGGGAGAGAGGAAGATGAGAGTGCCTAATTGAAGGGGACATCAACATGCTTTGCAAAGCCAAATGCTTCCACTTGAGTTGAGCAGACGTACAACTAAAACTGATATTTAGACTTTGGGAGTCTGGCAGAAGTGCACTTTAGGAACGCACATGACAGTGCTTCAGTCACTACAATAGCATCAGAGTGTGTTCCTGTGAGCGACAGTGCCTCTTCAGTGACGATGGGAGATTATCAGATTGAAACGTGCCCTGTTGATGATCTGGATGTACTTGTCAGGATTAGGCAGTGGCCTTGACAAAGCATGATAAGCTGGCAACCTCAGGCAATAACCATCAGGCCTGTCTGCCCATTGAGGTCAACAGGCCGCCCACTTATGCGGTGTTGAGGACCGGCGCTGGCCCATTAGTCACCCACTAATAGCAGATCAGCGCAGATCATGCATAACTTTGGTAATGAGCATTACTTTATCTGTCAATGCTGATAAGAAACAGCAGACAGGAGTATGGTGTGCTGCTATTCTGAGCTATAGAAATGCCTGTTATTGTTTGATCTGTGATGAAAAACTGCTAATTGGAGTGCTGTGCAATGTGAACCCTCCCAACCTGAGGCATTATGTAAAGTTATATTGGCAAATATATGTGTAGACTGTTGCTTCAGCTAAAATTGTGTTTTTCCAGGAACTGCAATATTAGTGAGAGGAGCTTTTTTCTTTATGTGGGTTAAAATCCACCCGTAAAACTCTGCCTTGAGGCTCAGCCTTGAAGTTGAGATTGCAGAACTGATGGTTTTATGAGTGTGAAAGTGTTGTGTTCTGTCAGACTGATTTCCTAAGCTTTGTTTTTTTGTTTTTAGCTTTAAGACACAATGGTCAGACCCCACCCCCTGGCACTACTGTCTTGACTCTATGTAATGTGTAATTTCCTGTTGTGACACTACTGTCACGCAGGGTTGGGCAATAAATTACTCATTCAACATGAGTGTTTCCCATGGTGAATCCCGTGCTTTTGGGAAACGCCTTCACATTCAAAGGAGAAAAATTAAATAAGTAAACACATCAGCCCCTAAAATACAATTATTGTAAGGGCAGAATAACTTTGCACAACCAGGACAACTGGACACCGAGCATAGCCTCAAACCTCAAAGAAAACACTTGCTCTACTGTATTTCCCTTAAATCCATTCACATCGCATTTCTTGCTATTGTACTGGTAAATGTATTGCATTTAAATGACTGAATAACCTAAAAACATATTTTTAAAATGTACTGCAGCACAAAATACATTGTGGCAAATTACCAGTCAGTATACAGAGAGCATTAACCTACCACCTGTGCTCATGACTTAATTAACCATTTGACTGCATGCAGTTAGTCTCTGTGACATACCAGCCTATAGCAAAGGTTAAAAGTGAGAGCTTTTGCAAAGTAGCTATTAACCTAATGAATACCTGTCTTGTGAGTACAAAAGACATGTTCACCTTCAGCTGAGAAAGGCTCTGGAGGAAGTGAGCTCCTGATCTCCTTCTAGCTTGTAGCTATTCCTTCCAGTTCCGTAGGTCCTGCAAGAGGCTTGCAGAGATGTTGTATGCCAGCGCTGGCTGCTTCCCTCCAGTTTGATCTAATTTACCACAACAAGGTACCACAGGCAACTGAATTCTCAGGAGGCCAGCTGGGAGAAAACAGCAAGTTCGTAACTGGAAGGCTTAAGGGGAGGGAGGATGTTGCACAATGCAGACATTCATATGACTCAAGAAAAAGTATGCTTGCTGTCATGGGTTTGTAGAGGGCTGTATAGATCACATGGACATTTGTGTTATTGCTACATAAAAATCTTTTGTGATAATGTTCTTTTACAGTAAAAATCATGAGGTATGTCTGCAGCATGTGATACAGCATAATATTGTTTTTTGTCTTGTGGGCTCTATGACAAAACTGTTGTCAGTAATTTGTAGGCGCAGCCTCAGCTGACAGATTATCTCCCTTATCTAACCTCCCATTCTAATCCTTTCCTGACTGAAAGGCATAGCTTCAACTACTCCAAAATACTCAAATCGGAGTGCCCTGCTCTCAGGAGATATTAAAAAATAGACATTGCATGGCTCCACACTTCACTGAATGCAAAAAATGTCTCTCCACATCTATCAACACATGGTTCTCCATCAGGTCTTCCGACTGGCGCAGGCAAGAGCAGCTGTGCTGCTGACCTGTTCTCACAGCCTGCCGGAGGTATAATGTAACATCAACCAACCTCTGGTGCATGATAATGAATGAATTTCCAGTCTGTGTTATGCCTGCAGTATTGTGGACTGTGTTAACCTCTTCACTTTAAGAGGATTTATGTTTACATTACCAAGACCTGGGTTAGAACTTGGCTGTTGAATAGATGTTCTGATGTCAACACAAATATTTAAGCCTCAAATGACTTAGTTGCGTATGGCAGTCAAACCTCAACACTGATCCAGCTGATCTGAACTATTCAACAGAGCACTGTGTTGCGAGTGCTCTACACAAAATTATGAATGGCAGAGGATTTAAGGTTTGCTGGTTGAGTGACTGTGTACATCCTGAGGGCAAGTTGAAATCCCCCAGCATGCACACTGGCCCTTGGGTGAAGTGACTGACCTACAATAGCAGCTTAGTCGCAGCTTGTGTAGCTGGTATAGGCTGAGCCAATGAGATTTCAGTTGTGCTTAAAGCAGTGGGGAGCAGATGAATGGATGGAAGTATCATGACAGATTTTAACAAGGCCTAAACATGCTGACTGTACAGTGTGTTTGTTATTGTGTGCGTGGGAGAGGGATATAGCAGTGTCTTAGAACATTATCAGCTCTGGTAAAGCACATATAATAAAACATGTCAGACAATTAAGGATTTCCATTTTTTTAATATAAAAGTACTGATGGTTACAAATGTTCTAGAAAAATGAAGCAACATAATCACTGGGATTTCCTTTCAGTAGAAAATGAAATCATCACCCCACTAAGTTTTCTTAAGGGACAGTCCACTTGGTCCCCTCAATAACTGAGACCCTTAATTAGACAGTAGTCCCACATGTGGATGCTCTACTGCTCTTGCTCGTTTCCACTCTCCTCCCCGTCACTGTCACTGTCTCTGCCGGGATGCTCTGGCATCTTAGCATGGTCAACTGTATCTTCATTTTCCTTCTTCTCACAGGTGTCGTCTGAGTTTGGTTCCAAGCTTGCCTCTCCTTCTGGGTTTTCCTGCTCCATGGGGGTTTCTTCCTGTGCTTCCCCAGAGCTAGTTGGCACTTTCTCAACCACAGCGTCTGTTTTGGTTTGTTGAGGAGGCAGAGCCAGATTCTGCTGTTGCTGCTAAGAAGCCAGATTTTAAAATGAGTAGATTAAAAATCAGTAGAAACCACATTTGCACTTTTATGTTTAATATTATATATTACCAAATATCAAACCTGCTGGTAAATAGTCTATGTTAAAGGCAATGTAATGTAAATTCCTTTTTTCTCCCTCCATGCCATAATCCTCGTTCAAGTTAGCACAAGAACAATATGTGACACTGAATGTAAAGAAAAATCACGTGAGCTCAACTATTCATTTGCTTGGCTTGTGAATACTCTACATGCACAATTGCAGCAATTATCTTACAGCTGACCTATTTACAGTAGTGCATTAAGTTTAAAAAATACCAAAATAGCGACCAGGGAGAGACAGTGATAGCTTTTAGTACTGCTTTAATGCTTTAGCGTCACAAGACAGACAGTTGTTATTGTGTTAGTATAAAGCGTTTGTACACTCAACATAGTAAAAGCACCAGCTTTAAATTGTCTCAGGTGCACTGAGGAAAGGAGATGAGACTACTATTAGACAGCAAGAGTATGGCACTGCTTGTTGTTTTGAATGATACAGTAGTATATCCCGTCTTTGCAAGCATCCAAACTGGTCAGGGGTAAAAAAGGACACGCAAGAAGATAAATACACAGAGACGGTGTCAGAGGGGTCCGTTTAAGCTGACATGTTTGTATAGATAACTTGTAATTGTGTACTGCAACAAGAGAAAGATACCGAAGCGCAAAGTGGTGGACATAAGGGGTCAGATTAGAGGTGCGACGATACACTGAGCTCACGAGAGGAGTTGATACATGATATTGGTGTCATGAGAACAAGACAAGAAGATATTTTAACACTACTTTCTGCACCAATTTCCTTTCCTGCAATAATTTATGATGGAAATGTTTTTATTTATGTAAAAGGGAAACAAAATTCAGATGGCAGGTGACAATTCAAAATCTAAAATTATGAGAACGGAAAACCTGGCCAAAAAGAAACTGACAAGAAGTTGTAAATAAATAAATAAGTGCAAATTAACTTTTCTCAGAGCATTTTCATTTGTTATTTATAATTTCTGGTTGCAAGCTATTCAGAACATTTTTAACAAATGCTTTCAAAAAGTGATGGGACAAAATCAGCCATTTCACAAAGTGGTGGGGGCATAACCCCAGCATACTCAGTATAAACAACGATGAAAAACGTTTTTCTCTTGTTGACTTTAGCCTATCTTACATGTAGCTACTGTGCTGCCTCTGGTCTCCACAAATGAACAATTGGCCTAGCTGATATTATTGCTTAATAAAGGTAGTCAAAGTTATAAAATTGGCAACATTACTGTACCTGGTAGGACAGTTAATATTGTAAACTAGCCTACTTATATCTTACATCAGGCTTACTTTCCGACAGACAGTTCGTTCGGCAGTTCAGCAGTAACGTCCTAATGCGTTTAGCTGTCAGACTGTGCAGTGTAGGGGACTTGAAAAAAAACAAAAAAAACACCCGCCCTTCTCTGCCCCTGATTGGCTGTCAGGTTTAGCCATTAGGAGTGACGATTGGTTGGGCATAAGCAGCTGTGAAGTTGCAAAGCTCATGCTAGAGTGGACTTGGTAGATACATAACCAAAGTCCTTATCAGTTGATATAACCAACCAACCAATGACACCCCCCCAAAAAAATATTTCCTCATAGGATCTGCACAAATCACGTAGGTGACCCATTTTTGGTCTCAAAACGACAAATTCTTAGGAGTTTGGTTGCCTGATCTTCAACACTCTTCATTATTGTGTATATCAAAGGTTTATACCTGTCTGTACTTCTGGGATGTCTGGATCATGTGCATGTACATGTTGTACACCAGGTTGGTCATTTCCGGCATGTTCTTGATGACTTGATCTGGTTGCCCAGAAGCATCTCTCTGAGGGAAGGAGTACAATACAGTTAGAGATGACTGTTTTGAGTCCTGGGTGTGAATGTGAAAGGAATTATAATGAACATCTGTCTTGTTAGCAGTCATTCCTCCAAGCACCACATGGAAAATTACTGACCTAATGCAAATGTGCATTGAAATTGCAGTTCACCAGCCTGCTACCTGCTGGTTATTGGAAAGCTAATTTCTCACTTGCCGCCTCTAGCGATCACTGCTCACATACTATAAAAAGGAGTTGAGGATGCAGAGTTTGTAATTTGACAATATTAGTATGCAGACAGAGTTTTACAGCCTAAACTGAAGAGTGAGGCGAATAGAATATTTAATGTGCTGGGCTATTCCCTCCTAAATACCGGGGTGATGCCCGCAGAGGCCATTTGAGCATCGTGGCAAAGTGAATGAACTGACAGCTTCAGTGCTGTAAAACTTAACAGTGGGTAGTTTTATTACTGTAAAACTATCAGTAAAACCATCAGGGCGTTAATGTGTTTCTTAGTGATTGAGATTAGAAATGAAACTTTACCGTCTGTCCAATACTATCCAACAGTGCTGTAAATATGTACATATCCATATAGAGCATTAAGCAGCAGTGTTATTCTTTATTTATAACTGCTTCTAAATCAGCAATGTTAACTATCCTGTGAAAGTTTTGGTCCAGTGTTGCCAGACAAAAAAATCTGACTGTTAATCTGCAGGGGTTTACCAACTCCAGATAGATGGGCTAAGCAGGGGCCACATGTGTGTGCCCAAAAGAGCTGTCCCCCATGGGGATGAACACTCTAGAGTCAGAGGAAGTGTCAGAGGCTATGGGGTATTTTAGACACCCCTGTTGCCACACATGCCAGTCAGTGAGACACAATGACTAAACAACAGTCGTCTCATGCTGGCACAGCGGGATTTGGGAGAGTGGTTTTGCCTTCTGACCTTTTGGAGCTAATTATAGCCAGGCCAGTGTTTCCCATGCTTGCAGATGGCCCCTGCAGAATGCTGTTAACAGACCATGGCCTATGAGTAAAGTTGTAGTAAGACTTGGGACCAGTGAGGACTAAGGGGAATGACGATGCCATTCAGAATTTAGAGGCAGGATCAGACAGAGTCGGGGAGTTGTGGCAACAGTTATATGGGAATAGGCACTGATGTAGAACATGTGGAAGAGTAAGCTTGGTTCAAATCAGCAAATGTTGAGCTTGAATGCTTCATTATCTGCCAAATTTAATGTAGTAGAAGATTATTGTGCTTTGAGAGACTGGTGTGCATGTGTGAGTCTACGTACAGGCTGTTCCTGGCTGTAGTATTCGTGCGGTCTGATGTGCAGCTGCAGAGGTCTGGCAGTAAGCTGGTTGAAAGCAGGAGTCAGCTCGAAGCAGTTTTGGAACAGTGACACCCGGGCAAAAATGTACAGACCCAGTCTGGCTCTTGACATGGCTACCACCAGACGCCTCACATCCCTGTGGAGTGATATAGGAAAAAAAAGAGCTGTAAATTGGTTTGACACAAGGAGAGAAAAGAAAAACCTGAGAAGTGTCAGGGCTGGGGGAGGAAAGTGTGAAATTTGTGTGAAATTGGAAGAGAAGAATATGTAGGGGCAAAACCTGAAGTAAAGGGATCAAAGACAACGGATCAAATCAAGATTGTAAAGGAAGGGAAACGGCAGTGTAATGTAGGAAGAGAGAGGTTTAGTGAAGGATAAGCAGCAACAAATGAAGAAGACAACTATAGAAGCTAACAGAGAAATAAAAGAATGAAAGGCAAAAGGTAGTGATAAACAACACAGACAAAGAGAGCGAGAGGTGGGAAAGTACAAGAGAGGGCAGATAGGTTGCTTTTTCTTGCCATCCAGTAGAATTAAGAGATTAGAGACAGAGGAGTCATTTCCTATAGAATGGAGGAAACCTGTTTTGCTTGCTGGAGTAGTCAAAGTTGTTGTTTACCAGCCCTATTTTATAGGAATACCACTCAAGGTCTGTATGCCCAGCAGCAAAATAAAAATGCTAAACACAGTAAGTCAAAAGTTAAGATAGAATGTGTCCTTCAAAAAATTGTTCTCATAATACACATCCACATATTGTCCTCTGTTATAATCAAAGTTGTATACATTACACATGGTGAAAGAGAGGCAGAAATGTGCTCTTTCACAAAGTGAACCAATACAAAAGAGGGAGGACCCTTTGACAGATTTTAGTATGTAATAAATCTTAGTATTGTGTGTTTTAGGTGTTTGGATGGGCATCCTAACGGAGCTGTGCAAAATATGACCATTTAGCTTTCTGGCCTATAAATCTGAGACAAAAGAATCTTGGCTTATAGAAATCTACAGAGCACAGTAGAACGAAGAGCATATGGAGGAAGAAGGGTTTGGCTTACTCAAGCTGCTCTGGTGATACTGAAAACCAGTCTTTGGTTTCATGTACAAGAATTTGGCACACGCTAATGTTTGTATGCATGCACTTACCAACACACATACACATGTTGAAATGCATCCAAAATGTGGAATATGCCCACCTGAGCACTTCATGAGATTAAGAGGATTAATCCACACAATATGCATGATGAGTTCCATGAATATGTAGAAGCATGGGGGGGAAGTCTCATGGAAACTGCTGCACAGGGTTTATGAGTGTGTTTACGTGTGCAGTCAGTTTATGTAAAATGACCAAAAATTTCCAGCGTGGTAGAAAACTTGAAAGCACAACAGTTCCACAAAGAACAACTACAATCAATGAGCACAGAGCACCAGAAGAGAAGAAACAATCATGAAGAATCATTGCCTGTGGACATGGCACTACTAAGAGATGCCCACCTGGTCTGTGCTGTGACATTGCAGGGCAAAGTGGACAAATGCCGTTTGTGTGTGTGTGTTCCCACATGTGTGTGCATGTCAGAGTGTGTCTGGATCTCCGCTTCTCTGTCAAAAAGTGTGCTCTTGCATGTGACCGTGTCTGTGTGTATCAGCAGGAATGCCTCTCCTGTGAAAGCAAGGGTCAGCTTGTCATATGGTCAGCTGCGTCCCCTGTGGTTGTCATGGCAGCAGATAGCCATGAGGAGAGATGTAGGGAGAGGGAGAGTGCAGGAGGAGGAGGATTTTGAGGTAGGACTCAGTGGTACACCACAGTGATGCCAGTATGAGAAAACCACAATGGACAGCACAAGAATTTTTTATGAACCACTGCTTTTTCAACCACCCAGCCGACCATTCAAAAATGTCAGGGACACCAAGATATGAATGAATATTAAGTCAAAGCAAAAGTATGGAAATAGGATTAACAAAACATGTTCACTTATTTTAATTGCTCGGTTATTAAAAGTGCAGATTTTAAAGATCAACCTCTGTTTACAGATCCAGGGAAGTACTACTGCATATGTGAAAAAAAGTTTTAAATCGTTTGTGGCTCCTTAGGGAGAATAAAACTCTAGACCTTAGTGCTATTGTATACCCCTTCAATGGATAACTGGAGTTGTAGCACAACCTTTGACAACCTCCCCGCTTGTGTTGGTTTGGGTTGGTGTGGAAGGCATTCGGAGGCAGTGTGCAGTATCCAGTGTAAGACAAGATCAAAGGAATGATACAGAGGGGAGATAGACTACCACTTTCTGTGGCCCGCTGCACTTCTCATTCCAGCTACATCAATTCATTGCTTTACCTGTGAGATGAAAAATGCCCATGCTCAAGGGTGGGGTGTATTTAGTTACAAATGGAATGACATTCACTTTGGGGTTCTAATTTGCAGACTGACCAATGGAGGGTGGTGAATGCACTTGCAGTACAGCTGCTAGCGGTGCAATTCCAACAGCAGCTGCTGTACATCACAGCCAGAGGTGGAAAGATTAAGTGCTGTGGAAGAGTTCAGCCTCAAATTTCTGGTATTAACACATGCACCATATATTAAGTGTGGAGAGCTTATTGGGATGTCATGGCAGCTGAGGAGTGAAACACCATTACACTACAAATCAATTCAGTGAAACGAGGAAGGAGACGGGAGTGAGGAGAAGAGGGAGCTGTGAGATAAGGAGATGGAGCTGAAGACTAAGAGAGACCAACAAGTGTAGTTGGGCAGACAGCAATGGGACATGGAATGAAAAGACATAAAACCTTCCGTTGCAGTTTGGTTAACCATCATGTCTCTTAATAATGATATAATGTTATGGTATGCCTTTGATCAGAACAGAGCTTTGTTCAATAGTCTGAACCCAATCATCAGAGCACAATGGCTTCTCTTACCCAGAACAAAAAGTAAAGTCGGCTCCAGACATGCTCCTGTCCTGAAGCACCCTTTTACTCTCAAATAAAGCTTATACATACTTAAAGACAGCGAGAGTGTTATTGTATTTTTTTTGCTTTAGCAAACGTCTGTCAGTAGTTACACATGACAAAAACAGAAAGCCTCCTGAGAGCAGCTGTCTCAAGAGAGTTGAGTGCCTACATTTTTGCTGTGTTGTATCCCTGGAGGATGTGTATCTACGGTGTACATCACAAGTATTTTTGTAGAATAGCTGCTGAAGCTTTTAATTTAGGGTCAGGCATGTTTTCTGCTTAGCATGCATTGTAAGAAAATACCTCAAGTGTCCCACGGCTTTGGTGCGGACCAGTGAGAGGATGATGTAGTCATTCTGCTGACCCTGGAACCTGTCCACTGTTGTCACCTGCACAGACACACAAATATATTCATTATTTGAACAAAACACGCACAAATACACATGAATATCAAAGATATGCTAACTAAGCTATGGCAGCTCATGTATTTAGCAAAGTAAATGAGTATGTGCATTTGAGGTAGGTGGAGGGATTTAGCTGAAATGTTTAGAAACATGAGCGTGACTGCTCTCCTTCTTAAATTCTCTTTTATTTATTTTTGAGGCGGATATGAACGATGGCGCCTGTTTTCTTGTTATTGCTGCTATCGCTCTAGGCCACATGGGCAGCCAGCAGGGCTAATACGGCTTAGAGGGCATTTGCCGCAACTAGCCTCTTACCTGGGCCCCTGAGACTCAGGGCCAAGGTACTGGGGGCCACGCTGCTTGACTGGATCTGAGATTATTTCATGGAGATGGAGAATGAGGAGAAGTGGCTCACTGTGGGATTTTTCTTTTTAAAAGCAAAAGGAAACTCGTGTCAGCCAAGTTGCTTTTATACCCTGATAATCCTGTCTTGCTGAGAAGTGTACTTATTACCATTCATGAAGAACAGAGCTGTTCCTTACATAATAAACACAAACATGCTGCGCTTCAACCTTGTTTAAATTATTAAAACTGATGATCATAACATAAACCTAAAGGAGTGTCTCATCATCTGGGAGAGTAATGTGTTTCTTTTTTAAGTTAATAATGAGGAATTACTTTTAAAAGAAACAACAAAGAAATGAAATGGGAACACAGAAAGGAAAAAAACACTTCCGGAACCAGCGTCTCTCCTCCTAGTTAGAGGCAACCATTAGGTCAGAAGAAATACTGTTAGGCTTAACCTACATAAAGTGAGGCTCCATGTACATAGAGTTTACATAAACAAAACAAGTATAAGTCCTTATTTGCTACTGTACAAAATATACCTCTATGTAGCTATTTATATAGGCCATGGGTTGAGAAATCCATAGCCCGGCAGAAAGAGGTTGGCCTTTTCTCTATAGATCTGTTTTCTAGAGTGGATCAATAGGACAACAGCTATCACCGAGAACCCACATAGGCCCAGGACTACAGCAACCAACCTATGAACCAGCCATGCTAAATAAATCATCATGCGTGGTCGCGGCCACTCCCTATTAGCTAATGCAACTTTCAGTGGTCCTGCAACTCCCTCTGCCAAAACCCCTCCCAAACCCCCTTGGAGTAACAAGTGAGTGAGTGAGTGTGTGTGATCTTGTAAAAGAGGGAGAGATGGGGCTAATGATGTAGTAAACCAATATTTATTTACGTATCCCTGTTGCTATGCAGAACAGGTGTATCACCAGAGGCAACATTATGTCTGTTCTACAATTGTATGAGGCGTCGCAGGCTGTATGTTTAAGTCAAATTTTTAAAGTGAAACAGCAGATTAAAGTTAGACTGAAACAGAAACTTGTTTAGCAGCGAAGGGGTGCTAAAGAGAGGGAGTTATTCTTAGCCCACAGACAGTGACAACAAAACCCAGATAGAGAATCTCCCCAAGGTGTAGCATTTTGCATGGTGTTTAGTTATTTATGAGAAGTCTTCCAGGGAGTGAATTACAGAGGTCATGTCATTGTGGCACATGCATGTCTGTGGATACAAAGAATCACACAAAAACACACAGAATATGCTGTGAGCAGCATCTTGCCCTCCTTCTCCTCATTGTCATCTGATGGCCAAGCGTGGATCTAGCCTCCTTCTTTCTTAAACACACTATCCATCCTGCTTTGTCTTATTCACTGAAATTAAGCCCTGGAGTGTGCAGAAGTTAGGCTGCCGGATTATTCAATTTGTGTCTCAGGATTTCATATCAGTCTAAAAAAAGGCATGCTGGGACATGTTAAGGAAGAGCTCCAGCTCTCAGAAAATGAAAGGATGGAGAAAATGTGTTGGTAGCCATGTGGAAGATTGTGGGAGAGGTAGAGAGGTGCAGGGAGGGATGCAGAATGTGGGCTCAAATAGAGCTGGTTGATATAACAATAATGATAATTATCGCAATATAATTGTCCTCAAAAACACTATAACAGATGTTTAATAAATGTTTGCTTTAATTCATTTGAATCATGAACGAATTACCATTAAATTTACTATTAAGATATTTATTTTGTTGAGGAAAAGGGACTGAAAAAGGATTTTACTTAATTTTACTTAATGCATATTTGTTGAAAAAAAGACTTATCATAATTGTTTTGAATGCTCTACCACAGATTTGTTAAGTGATCACAGTGTTTGTCATATTCTAACCACAGTTAACCATCTGGTTTCTTCAACTATTACTCAGGAGCAAAAATCAGCCTTTAAACTTGAAAGAAATAATGATTTTACATTTATCTTGATAATTAGCAATATCGAATGATATGAAATATTTTATCATGATAACACAGTCATATCGTCCAGCCCTAGACTCCAAGCTTTAACAGTCACGCCACTCTTCCTTCATCTCTTCTTGACTCTGTTGATGGCATCCCAACTAACCAGACACAGACAAACCTTATGGTTTACATACAGTGTTTGACTGGAGTGAGATGTAATGACTCTGAATTCAGTTTGCATTTATCTGATAGAGTTCTGGTTAGTGACTGGATGAATTATTACTATCCTAGGATAGAAAAATGGACTTTAATTGGTAATTAAAGTCACTACAGTAAAGTGGGCTGGATGTTGAAAGCTTGGTTTTAGCCATTGTGGCATATTGTCAAACACACTGTGGACCCCAATACTCAGTGCCATGGCCTCTCAGCTGCTTAGCCTTTTTACCACAAAAGCCCCTCTTTCTTTTTCATCTCACTCTCCGGCTATCTTTCTTCTCAGCAATTCTAACAGCCTGTCACACTAGTCAGTTTATCACTGAGCATGCATACTGACTAAGGCCATGAGCACAATGAATGACACTTGATGATTTAACATCACAGGACATTTTACATGACCAAGCACAATTTCTAGCTGGCTGTCAGAGCTTATACTTAACAAATACTTGAAGACAAAGCAACAAGGTAGTGTTGCACAGACAACAGGACATTATTAAATACTCCAACTCTGCATGCTCTATGCACACAAAGACATGACAGAGATTCACTTCCTGCCTGCTTGCTAGAAAATTAATTAACAGCAGTGTGCTGAAATTTGTGTTTGTCCTTGTGAGTTAAAGGATAATATGTTAATTTCTATTTGTCTACCTTATTTGTCAGCAAGTTTCACGAAAAAAACAAAAACCAACAATAAAATGGTCCTACTAACAAAGCTGCATGCAGCCATACAGTGCCATACACATACCATTTTGTCAAACAACTATTAAAAACAAAAATGTGAGCAATACTGTTGCATTGGGCAAAGTGGTGATGGCGCGGTTTAAGAGACCCGGGTTCAATCCCGGACTGTGACCCATCCACCATTGTGTCTCTGAGCAAGACACTTAACCCCTAATTGCTCCAGAGGTGTGCAACCTCTGACATAAATAGCAATTGTAAGTTGCTTTGGATAAAAGCGTCAGCTAAATGAAAAAATGTAATGTAAATGTAATGTCCTGCTACTTTAAATACTCAGTATGGCACTAAATTTGTATTGAAAATAGTCCAACAAATGCAAATTAACTCTATTTGAGTAACAGTTGATAAAAAACTAGTGTCTATGTGTTTCAGAAAAGTATTTCACCTTTTAAAAAAATCTGTTACGTCTGAAGTCAGGATGGGGAAGCAGAAAGTACAAAGAGAAAGAATAAATAACATTTGGACTGCTGCTTTGGCATTTTCACTGTATTCTTGCAGCTTTCTCTGGCATACCTAAATAGTCTGTGACATTGTAAAGTGTGTGAAAGGCCTAAAGAACAGAGACCAAGGAAAGGTGAGAGTAATGTGGGTAGGGAAAAATAATGAAGAGAGAGGAAAGCATAACCTGAGGCTAGCGGGTAAAAGCATTTAGCAGTACAAACAGAAAATGGATGGGAAACTGTGCCAACGGGTTGCTGACTTAACACAGTGTAAAGGAAGGAAAGAGAGACAAGAGGAGTTGGAAAATACTGTGGGCTGCACGAAGACAATCCCGCAGTATCCTTCAGGGATGAACACAGCAATGAGTTTACACCCACTCTCAAAGTGTGCACATTTAAATCCTTTCTTCCAACACACACACAAGCGCATGTCAGATTTACAGAGGTATGCAGTTGGCTGGTATGTAAACTGTTGGGGACAGAGGGCACAAAGTGTTCTGCTCTGTTTGGGTCTTATGACCTGCAGCAGTCTTGATGGTCTCATGATTTGATGGAGTGGGACAATGAAGGCCAGGGTGAGGAAAAAAAACAAAACTCATTTGCTTTGCCAACAACAGTGAAACGTGACTGAAGAAACACCATGAGTTTCTCATTAATTTCCACTCTGCAAGAATCACTTAGAGCCACTAAATTCAAAGAGATACAGTGAGTCTCAGTGCGATGATAAGGACAGTTGGGAAAACTTGTAGTCAAAATGTACAAACCTACTTAACTTGCAGAAGGGGAAGGGGGGGGAATGTTTGTGGTAATTGGAGGCAGAAACAGCAAAAGCCTTGTGAGAATTCAGACAGAAGATAGGAGGCTGGTGCATTGACTGCAGCAGACATTTGTGTTTGAACGCTGTGCTTATAATGTACGGTAATAACAGATTTTTTCTAAAAAGAGTGCTGACACTACATTAACATACCATTTAGATTTAGAATACTGAACATTTTATTATCTACCATCAAACCTCCTGTTATGTTACAAGGTGGTGCATTAGCACATTTCGGCTTGCAGACTCAACACCACTTCATTTTATAAGAAAGTTTTCTCCCATCTAATTTACATTTCATAAGGAGACAACTCTCCTTATAAAATACTTGCTTTACAATGATAAATAACTTTATAATACCAAAATAATTGGAAGCAACTGTGTGGCCTGTGTCCTTACCTTGTTAGGCTGACTAAAGAAGGGGTTGCCAGCACAACGTTGGTTGATGACATCTCTGATCAGGTGTTTTTGTCCATTGTAGGTGGTGAGGATGCTGATGCGGTCAGCAGGATAGCCCAACAGACGCATGTACATGTATAAGGCCACAGAATACTCTGCCTCCGCAAGGTTCTTCACAGGAAGAGAGAAAAATGGAGGGTTAAGATTAAAATTATTATGTTTATCGTTACAACATCGTACACAAATAATGAGAGAAGGAAAAACCCTGATGATTGTAAAACTGACCTCAAAAAACTATTGTCTATTAATACATTAATTTTGCAGTGAATCAAAAGTACTAAGCTCTCTCTTCCTATCAGCACACCGAGGGCTGCCGGCTGTGTTTGACACCTTGCTGTTCTCATTCTCTTATACTTTAACATCTTGCTCTAGCCCTTTCTCGCCTGTCAAGTGTTTAACTTTTCAGCCAGATAAAAGCCCACTCATTCCCGCATGAGTAGCCATCTGATTTGGGCTGGAATTAATTGCTTCAGACAGAGCTCAACACCACCACTAGCCAGGCTGGGACAAAATGTCCCAATCCAGGATCCCCATAAGCGAGGAGGGTGAATGGCATATTTCTACTGTGGCTTTGATATTCATTAAGTTTAGAATAACTGATTGCGTTTTTTTTTTTGAAGTGTCACAAAAAGCTGCATCATCAAAAGTTTTATTACTCAGTCTGATTGCAGAATGTTATCATAATATGCTGCCAATAGCATTTACATTTTAACTAGCACATTAAAGATTTTAGAAAATTGTTTTTTCCAGATTCTATACAAAGATGATTGTTACAGAAGCACTCAGACCTTAAAAAAAAAAAAATCAAACAAACACCCAGAAAAAAAACACTGTCCTAAACAGGTAAACACACTAATTTGCTATAATTGTTGAGCTTGTGACTAAATGTAAAGGCCAATGTAGCATGCATCATTCAACCACTTTACAAGTACACTGCATTCTTCAGCATGTGCATCCTGGTTCCATGGCTACTCCCTGCCATTCAAATGTGACAAAAATGAATAAAGGAAAGAAAATAGCCAACACTATGCATTATTCATCACGTTTCAATTAAGCCTGGACTGCAGCCTCACATCTTTGATGATAATTTATGCAGCTTCATCAACAGTTCCTGATCCAGCTGCACCAAAGTCAACACATCAAAAACTGTGACAGCCTTTGTTGTTGTTCTTCCCTTATTACCTGTCTCCAAACGGCACAAATTCATAACTTTAATGACCACACTGTGAGCAGTGAATATTCGGTATGGGCTGGTGTCAGAGAGAATATTCATCATTATCTACAAAATGTTGAAAATCACATCACATTATCTACATGATTGATCTGCCCATTAGAGGCTGATTTTGGAAGGCATAAGTAGCACTCGGTGGCCCCGCTGTATTTATTCTGGCCGTTCCACTTATTGTTATGTCCTGTCCCAACATAATGTTTCACAAGAAACTAGAGTACATCATATTAAGAAATTAGACCCCACAGCCCTAATTTCAGTTGTACTTCTGAATACATCAAAAATACAGTTTGGCTGCAGAGAAAAAAGATCATGAGAACCATAAACATATGCAAGAGTAAGACACAGAGTAATATCTAAGTAGACATGTGGTTGGCATTTCCAGCTTTGCCTACCCCATATGTATATTTAACATAAATGTGATCTAATGCCCTAACACCCCAGAGAACTTGTTAAATATAACAAAGTCCGACATAACCACATTGGAGTTTGAGTCAATGGCCTGAGGCTACATGAGGACTGGAGAGGATAGAGAAATGAAACAAGGACAGAAACAAGACAGAAGGTGAGAGGCGCTCACACATTGTGGTGTTGATACAAATACATAAGAGGTAGTGATAGGAGGTATAAATCTAGACCCTCTGTAAGTAAAGTCCACAATGCTCTTTGCACTTATGTAATTTAAAATGTAGCTTGTGAAGCAGAAAAGCCAAGACTAACAGGCCTAGTGGCTGAGAAAAGCCATTTTCTAACAACAGAAGATGTGGATTTAGATAAGCATCTTAACCTTTATGGGCTATTTGACAACTTGGAAAGTACTATCAATGGGCTGAGACTCAATATGGAAAGTTCTTTAACAAATGAGGTGAAGAAGCAGGGACAGACCTTTAGACTTTGGAGTGTCTGAGAGCATGCACATGTGTTTGAGTGTATGAAGGGTGTACAGTTCCTGTGTAAGTGCAAATCAGGGATGTGGTAGTGTTTGTTCAGCTGTGACAGGCATTCAGCATGCCCTGGATACAATTGCATCTTCAGTGTCCAATTTATCCCTTCTGGTTTCTAGGAAAATGCATGCGTGTGTGCGCGCACGTCAGGAATAGTGAGTGATACTGGTAATTCCCTTGAGGAGCCTGAAAATGGCAACAAGCAAATGAAGTTGAGGTTCATGTGACCTGGTGCCTCGAGAAGCGCACATGGTCTGGATTTGGGAACAATAGGAAGCTTCAGGGACATGAGCATACACAGTGTTGTACGCTGCACTAACATTCATGAAGCAGTAACATGTTCACTGGCCATGGAGCTCATAAACAAATTGTGTGGCAATTGATGTATTTACTAATTAGAACCTATTGTAATCGTCAGACAAACTGACTTAAAATCAATTGCTGTTCGCTTTTTTCTTTATTGTCAAATGTATCTCATATATCTAAAAAACAAAAAACAAACTGGTAATCGCTTATCTCCTTTATTAAAAATAGCACTTTTTTTGAAACACTAAAACCTCCAGTTAACTGGATCCACTTAATCTTTTTTCAAACATTTCAGTACTTAAAATGTTGCTATCATACTAGATAGTGTTGCTGTTGTATCTGACAGGGACATTTGTGCTCCTGTGCTGCCAAAGCAAACTTTTTTTTTTTCTTTCCTCCACACACCCTTATCAACCCCACCCACACACAGTCTTGAGTGTCTCATCAATGTCATGATAAAATACAATCTGGGTCCTAGTGTGAAGGAAAACCACACTGGTCTGTGCTGGGCAGCCAGTGATAGCTGCAGACTAAGCAGGCTTATGAATATATCATATGGACTGGGAGAAAAACCATTAAAGTTTAAACATGAATGGGTTCTTTACAACAATCAATTCAGAGGAAATGGAGGCTAGGGAGAAATATGGTTGTCTGCTCTGGTGGAACTAAGTGTGCATGAGTGTGTATCTGTGTAAAGGAGTGTATAAATTGTGCTTGGAAGCTGCCACACAAACTATTTCTGCTGTTCCAACATTGTGTATGTACCTGTGCTACAGATATACTTAATACTGGTGTTACATACTGGGTGTTCACAGTTCTCCAAATGAAAGTAATAGATATGGGTCTGTGTGTGTTCATGTTGTAGGCAGCAACATATTTACAGTTGAAAACATGTCTTTCCTTAGTATTCAGTTGCAGTTTTGTTTTAACTAATTTTCACAATATTTTCAAGTATATTTGTATACTGCGGTGTGTACTACTACTGACCTGGTAGAAGTAAGGGTTGGGCTCAGATTCTCCCACTCCATTGAAGTCCTCTACATTAATAAGCTGGAAGTCAAAGGTCAGGCCAGGGTTGGGCACCTGGAACTCAGGCAGTTGCTGGACGTGAGGCAGGTTCCCCAGGTGTTTGTAGCGCCAGTTGTATAAGTTACACAGGCTGTAAGACAGAAAGATACAAATGCACACTGTTGTTATGTCCTTATTGTGAGGAAACTACAAAACTCCACGACACTGCATCCTTTGTGAAATTAGCTTTTGTTTTGCCAGGGTTACCCACCTTGCACGCGCACGGCCCTGTGCATCCAGATCTATGGTGGGCACTCCCAGGCGCACAAATCGGGTGAAGAGAGACTGCTCCATGTTGGAGTACTTCTGAAAGGCCATGTTCTTGATAACTGGAGGCAACTGGTGGTGGTCTCCAATCATGATCCAACGCTTCAGCCTGCTGTAGCCATCCTCAGGGTTCTGTAGCAAGGGAAAGACAGAAAAAAATGACAAAGTAAAAGTGACACCTGCTACAGCGAACACTTAAATGAAATACAGGGGTCTGTACTAGAACCATATTATTATTAATATTTTTTAAATCGATTCTATTTTCCACAATATAGGTTGAACAATTAATAAGGTTTATGTTTTATCTATAAAAGGTAGCTGCATTAATTAAAATTTAACATGTAGAGTCTAACCTATGTCCACATTTGTAACGCCAGTGTAGTCAGCAGAGAAGCACATTTAAGACCAGGAGGACAGTGAACTATGAAGGGCCAGTACAGGTTTTTACTCATGTCTACGTCATGCTGCCAGATTTTGATAATTAGATGTGATTTATCTGAAGCTTGGCCTCAGACAAATCTGATATACCAACCATTGCAAGTCAAGAGCGGATTTAATCACTGAAATCACTGATAAGGGTTGAATGGCTGGATAATGAAAGGAAAGAGGAGGAATACACTGTTTCGCTGTGACGTATACCTGGCAGAAGACTCTGAATGTGGCTCACTAGAGAAGAGAGATAAAGAGAGGAGCTCTGGCGAGGTTGTTAGATGGGCTGATGTGCTTAATGATCTCATATGTAAACAGACATTAGCACTATATCGGACAATTAGGCACAACTACCAAAGACAAGCACTGTTATTGTATTTGGAGGCCATTAGTCAGACCTTAAGAGAGAAAGTCAGGTAATAGAAGACAGAGTCCTAGGGGGTGTAAGGGTACATGTATTTGTAACAGCCTGTTTTGGTCCAGGTCTTTCGGAACTGTGCACATGTGCACCGAATGCATATTAGGCTTGTTTTGTGTGTGGAACATATGTTATTTCCGAGTTTATATTAAGTTGCGGACCAAATCTCCGTCTTGCGGCACAACACGGCGCTCGCTAACTAGTGACTTAAGCATCACAGCCAGTGCAGAAAAGCCAGAGCTTTAAGACCCTCCCTTATAGTTAAGGTCTTCTGTTTGGGAACACTTCAGTTTCCAGTGAAATACAACAATGGACAAGTAGATAAGATGAAAGCAGCGGGCCGGCATTTCTCAGTAGTGATTGGGTATGTTTCTGGCAACACGACAAACTTGCTAACGCACATATGGTATCACACGAATGAATGAGAATGTCACTGCAACAAGGAAAATAAAACAAAAACAAGCACAGTGCAAACACCTCTCAGCGTTTAAACAGACTTTAGACTTTGGAAAAGTTTTGGGTTTTTGTGTTTTTTAAAGCTGAGAAGGCCTTCAAGCTGGGATTGATAATGCTCATGGACGGAATAAAAGATTTAAAAGAATGCTGCACTGTAATCCATATTATATATTTTTTATTATATTTTATTAGCTATATGGGATATTGTTTTGAGGGTATTATATTTAGTGGAGAACTTGTTAGTAGTTTGCAGCAGTATTTTATTTCTTATTCTTTTTTTATTTTATATAATTTAATTATTATGTGTAATTTGTAAGTTTAAAAATTGTAAACTAATTTGGATGTTTACAAAAGTTCATAATAAACCAGCAGCAATTTAATATTTGCATTCTTCCCCCCTCACTGAACCGAAATTAAACCGAACCGTGACTTCAAAACCGAGGTACATACCAAATCGAGATTTTTGTGTACCTACCAAGTCCTTGAGTTCAGGATTAAACTAGGCTTTATGATAGTGCTTAGGCCCGGCAGTGAGTTTTTAAGCAAGACATGGCTGTAATTTTTCAACAATTGAGATTAACAGCTAAAAATGTCCCATTCTTAGCCCAAGGTCAAATTTAAGTGCTTTTAAGACATTTTTAAGACCATTATGAATGAAATTTAAGACCTATATCACGTCATCAAAAAAAAGAAAACTACAAAAAGGCATTTCAGTCACAAAATTACTTGCAGAGTAAATAAATGTATTCAAATGTAACAGTACTAAACAGAGTAGATGAATTGTTGAAAAATAAACATACAAACATATTGGTGTAAGTGTGTGGATGTGTGAGTGAGTGAAGAAGTGTGTGTGTGTCTCACACACACATATTGCTAAACAGACTTGTTTGTGTGGACTTGCGAAAGAACGAACTACAACAACATGGGGGCGAAGAAACATTCTAAAGCGCAGCTGGGGCATTTCAATGAGCATTAGAGGTAGCGATACATGGACATTGGAAAATTAAGACCTGTTTAAAATGATTTAATACTTCAGCAAATTAAAAACTTTTTAAAACCTTAAATTTTGAAATTTTAGACTTTTTTCTACTTTTTAAGACACAGCTGAAACCCTGTAGTCATAAAGCTTAATTAAATAAACCTTAAAACATTATCAGTTAAAGTCTTAAGAGTTAATAAGAACAGGGTTACCTGTAACAAGAGGGGAATGAAGGTCTCGATCTCCAGAATCTGAGCAGCTTCTTCCATCAGTATGTTGTCATACTAATAAAAGAGAATCAGCAATTTAGACTTAGACTAATTAATTAAAGTAACTGCAGAGAACACAAGTGTAACCAGATTGTTGTCTTTATATCAACCGAGAAGGGTCTACCTTAAATCCCAGCTCCACCAGGTCATGGCGTTTAAGCGCAGCATGTGTACAGGTCATGGCAATGATTTTGGCTTCCTTTACTAGCAGGTACTTGGAGCGGTCCAGTCCACTCCTCAGCAGCTCAAAGGCTCTAAACTCCTTCCAGGGTAGGCAAGAGAAAAGGTAAGGGTCAGGAGAAACGTTTTGAACATGAACAGATATAGGAAAAAAGTTGTATACTCTAGAATTTAGTAATCTTGATTTAAATTAAAATTTATTCATCTATTTGTGGATGAAGTTGAGTTTTGCTTGTATGTTTTATATAGTGGGGTTGTAAGGGGAAACTTAAATAGCATACTGACAAGATGATGAATCATTACTTTCAAAGATGATGGATAAGATGATTATCTACAGTGAAATAATCATACTTCTAAAAGAAAAAAAGGCATAGTTCAATAATTCGATACACATCCAATATATCTTGTGTGTCTAAACACATTACGAAAATGAAGGTGTAGGAGTACTAGAGCACTAATAGTTCCAACTGCCTCTACTTTTCATTCCCTGGAGATGCCCATTAACTACCAACGACAAGACAATCACAAAACATAAAACAGTGATCTGCAACCCTTTAATTAAACATATAAACATTATCCCTCTGCTTTTTTATTCTCATAAGGAAACAATCTCCTCCACCACCATGATGCAGCCAGCTTCTGCGGAGAGTATAATAGGTGTAGTTTGCTGTTCAATAACTGCAGCTTGAAAATCACTCTAGCATAGATTTTCTTACATGACAAATTACAAATGACTTCACTTCACTTCAGAGCGCTGATATCATGGCACTATAAAAGCCACTGTTGTGGAGGTGTCTGGGCAGCAGAGGGGGAATATGGGTAAACAGGCATGCTATTTTCAGGTTGCCACACTAGCTGGGTAGGGGTAGGAAGGGCGAGAGGACGGGAGAAGTAGACTGGGGCAGCACTGGGGTATAAATATTTGATGTGTTACTATTTTAGCATTAATATTAAACCAATCAAAACATGCAATATTGATGAGGTCTATTTTTAACCCCCCATGGCTCCAGAGCGGTTCAAGGGTGAAATCAAGATGGTAAGGATTCACAGACACTGAGAAGAGAAAGAAGAGAGGAAAAAACAAAAAAGAAGCAAACAGCAGTAAAAATATGGTGGGACTGCAGAGGAGGAAATTGGAGACGTCTTTACAGGAGGAACCCAGGACGCACACTGTGTCTCTGTCTGTTTAGCAATAAATTCTTAGTATATTCCTATGACAGCTTATTCCAAACTGCTTTTCCATTTGAAAAGACAGACAGATAAGCAAATTCAGCAGAATGTTGCTTTATCTACCCTGCACCACAGACAGCAATACCTCTTAATGTGTGTACAGATTTCACTGCAGCATGGGTGAGGCTGAGGGAGGAGGGAGAGGTAGTGTGATGCAGTGATACAGAGGCCAGCCAGATAAATCAAGGTCACCACACGTGTTGGAATATTACCTCCAGCCAATAACTTCTTTATTGCTTTCCGGACACCTTCTTGGTGTTCCCATAAATCTGAAATGTTATTGTTATGCCTATGGAAGCACTCGATGGGCTGAGGAAGAACGATAACACATTCACTGTGTGTTTGTAAGTGTGAAAGAGTGTGAAAAAGAGTGACAGAGTAAACAACAGGGTGTTTCCTTCAGAATGGGCCTTTGGGAGGGTGACTTTGCGCAATAGTAACCATGGCCAAAGGTATAAAAGTAAAGTATAATGTTAGTATAATAATATATTCATGGGTTACACTTGAATTGGATAATTTGCTTACAAATAGTTTATTAGTTAAGATTCAGCTGTTTCACAAACAAAATGTCCTGAGAAACCTCTGAGATTAGCCTACACCACTGTGGTTAAGGTTTGATTAGTGCTAATGTTTGTGTATTCATTACAATTTCAGCTAATAGTTTAGGCTACTATAGCATACTATTAGTAGCCTAATATTAATTCCAGTTGGACAAAACAGCAGTTTTATTTTTGTGGGTTGTTTTCAGTCATTCAATTATTGTGGAAGACAAATGCTCTACTTGGTGGTCAGTCTCTTATTTGTTTATGGAAAGTATCCTACTAACTCGTCAATAATAATAAACATGCATACAGAACAACAAGCTCAGCATTTCTAAGTTTGCTGTAGTGCCTCAACCTTTTTTTAATGTCCTGCCTACTCCAGACTGTGATTGGTCGGTTCACAAAAAGTGACTTTGATGAGCCTGATGCACATGGTTGCATGAAAAGCTCCCGATCCCGATGACATTGCGGAGATTAGCAGGCAGGTACAACAGGAACAGGTGAGCGCCATGCAGTGCCCAGAAAACCTGATCTGGAGTGGGCAGAGGAGAGTACCGGTACGCCAAAGAGTAAAATGTAAAAGTGACAGTACCAATGAATACTGGCATTCTACAAGCACAAATGGTTTTTATATTGTGAGAAATAACAGGAAGTCATCTCTCCCAGTAGCGCAAGCTTATTTTCTTAACGGAGCGTTCAGGCGCAGTCAAACCAACACAGCAGCTGGTTTATAAATCCAGCGCCAGCTGCATGTGTAAAAAAAAAACAGAATAAAACCAAAACAACCTGCTCTGTGGATGAGAGGAGAAATGATTGCTGGATGTCAAGACATCATATTTAAGTTTATGTTCTGCTTGCTCAACAGTTGTTTAATAAATGGCTATTAAAACGCATTAGGAGAATATTTGAAATGCTTTTTTTTTCTTCAATTCTGATCATTTTGGTGCTGGTGATTTTCCTTTGGCACTCCCTAAAACCTCTTTGGGGGGCACCAAAAAATCCTCTATGCAGAAAAAACCTTGAACAAGATATGCAGTAGTAGCCTTCATCACTTTGTTATGCAGCTTATCTTTTCAAAAGGATCAGCAAAAATATCTACAAATAAAAAGTACAGTATTGTTAAGTATCTTATATAATGAATCACTATCAACTGAAGACAGGTGATGACTAACTCACAGAGATTCAAAAGTGTCAGACAAGCTACTTATAAGCACTCACATCAACAAAGACACACAGACTCACTGCGATGGATGGACAGGGTAAGTTGTGTGCAGGAGAAATTGTGCAATACACAGCTGGCAAATAGTCTGCATGTATCATTCAATGCAGCTGACTTAGCCTATGTGTAGGGCTGTATGTTTACCTCAGACCAGTTGGGAGATACTGTGTGTACGATGTGTGCTTCTACACTGAATTGAACTGTAATGACATATGCTATAAATAAAACTGCCTTGCCTTATTGCACTCAAGTAAATTCTTTACATTACTGGGTGTTGCTCAGCAGTAAGGAACAAGTGTGTGTCAGTCATTCTTACCTCCAGCTGGGTAAATATTTTCTTGATGTGGCGGTAGCAGCCCTCTGCGATGTCCATATCTTCTTCATATGACCGGCCCTTGAACACAGGCTGCGGGGCATTGGAGAAGTACTTGTGGAAGGGAAAGTGTGCCGCCACATCTTGCACCTCTACTTTCTTTCCCTGTTTAGGCCTGACTTTACTCATGTACTCTTCCCAGCGAGATATCACCTGTGGGGGAGAGAGGCTTGATTAAGACACTATATAAAGAAAATCTTTCAGGTATGGACAGTATACAAGCCTGGGCTTAATTGATGCCTGTCTAAGGTGTACCAAAATGCTATATGAGCACACAGTGGGTGTTCTTCATGGCTCTACCCAGCCTAAATGGTGTAATTTCTCTATAATTATTTGACCATAGCAAAAAAAACATTACACACAAATGAACAAATGAGAACAGTTAGCCTCATTCGTATATTGGTGCCCCCACAGGGCACCTAATAAACCAGCTTGAACCAAACAGCAGGGTAGCCTAGTTCTATAAATACTATACCCCTGTGAAAAACAACTTTAGGGAAACATTAATGAGTCTGCTAGAGGACTTAGCTTAATTGCGTGTTAAGTATCTGTCTGTATGGACTATTAAGACCACCATCAAAAACCTATGTATGGGTATGGCTACATATCAATTTTTTTATCATTGCTCACTGACATGTTCTCATGCAAATGGTCACAGAATCCCCACGCTTAGCAACAACTTCTTGACATTTACTTCAACTGTCACAGAACTACAGAGTTGGCAAGTTTTCAGAGCTAAAATAAACTCAAGAACTCAGCTAAAATGAAGCGTGGGTTGAGAATCCTATCTCCATGCAATGTCAAATTAATATGGAGCCACAGTTGTATGTGTGTGTTAGAAAGACAACTGACAGACATCTGGCAAGGTGCAAACAAATGGTAGCATGTGAATCAGACCTGAACTCTAACACTAGAGCTTGCATAACAGCCATAAAATACAAGTGTATACAAGTGCTACAGCCGTGACTCTCCAGACAACTATTTGTTACAGGATGTTGTCGGAGCTGTGGCCACCACTAAAAACTATGTTACTGGCATCTTACTGTTGTGAATGACACTTAAGTGACAGTTGGGTATTAACTTGAGCCCCTGTAACACTGAAGATGTGCACTTTTTTATGTAACAAATGTCTATAATGTCTATTTTAGAACCTGTCTAATGAAGCATGGGAATGCAAGTAATTGTCTGCAGTGGCATTTATCCTGTAGCCCGAGAGGACAGTGATAATTAGGTGACAGGAATAAACAGCAAGGATTGATACTGTTTCTAGGTATTTGCAGTCTAGGTAAAACGAGCAGCGAGTCTGGGGAAGGGGGACTAATACTTTCTGAATTTGAGTGGCCTGAAAATGTCTGAGGAACATGAAAGACAATAGAGAAATCCATTCTAATTAAATCTGCAAAATATCGCCTGGATACCCTTAACTCTTTCTCTCTGAATCAATATCTAAACACAAATTTCAAGGCTGTTTAGAGGCTTAATAGTATGACAGAGAAGTGGCTGCCTTTTTCTCTGCACATTCCAGAAACATATACAGCCCTATTTATAGTTTTACCTGGTAGAGGTAGAAGTGTCCAGCAGTCTCACAGGTGTAAGAAACATCTCCTGGGACATCCAAGCTCTCCTGTAACCTCCCCACCTCTCTGAGGAGCTCCAGTCTTCTGGCTAAGACATAGTTTACCCTGCCATATCTGAAGACAAAAAGCACAGTATAGTTAGCCAACAATCTAAACAATTAGGCTTTTTGGAAAGGGATAAACAGAGGGTTAAATAATCTCAAGCAGCTTTCTAGTATCACAAGATAAGAATGATATGTATGCATATTTAATGTTTACATATGTAATGTATTATCTAATTTCTAATGAACTGAGTGATCAGTTTACCAACATGCTAGTGTGGCAACCTAGACAGAGACCTCAGACATATAACAAAAAAGTGTCACATAATCTTGTTTTTGTGGATTCAGCCTCAGATATAAATCTCAGGTTTCTAAATGTCCATAAATGGATTAACAAAACATTCTTGATCTGATGGTTGTTCTGCTACTGTGTGGAATTTTGGTTGTAATTACTGCTGTTGTGTTTGTGTCCTTGGCTAAGAGCAAGCAGGTGAAACAAAGCCCGGTTATCTGAGGACATATGTTGTATAGCAGATTAGGATACGTAAAATATACTGTAAATATGATCCAATGGAGTACAGGAGTACAGAGGTTTAAAGAGGGCAATGGTCGTCCTTGACTGTACACAAGGTCGGTTAAAGTTCTATGATGCATCCTATGGTGCAGCTAAACAATACTGCTTAAAAGCAATTATCAGGTGGCGATGAGACACAGGATGCACAGTAAGACAGAGGTGGGAGGGGTCACAGGGTAAAACTAGAGGTGAACTATTTTTAGATCCTCTGCAAAGATCCTCAGTCAGCAGATGACTCAAAGACATTCACAGTACTCTCTTCCTGTTTGGCTTGAATAAAATTAAAGACAAATGGGGAATGACCTTGCTTCACATGACATGACTACTGAGACAGGAAACCCACAATACACAGGTGTGGACAACAGCATATATCATGGATTGTATTTTTTTTTTTTTTTTGTAAAATCCAATAAATATAAAATGTGAAAGCTTAATGAGGATGGCACATTTAATTTCCACTATGAGCCAAAGAATATAAACTGTCCACACATAAGCATATTTTATAATATCTCCCCTATACTACAACCAACATGCACTTTCAAAATCCTCATTAAAACAGCACATAATTCATCATGAAATGCAGGGAGGCATTGTTAATTGGTGGCGCAGTAGCTTTCCCTTTGTTAGAGATTTGGAGGAGCACAGCCTTCCATTTTGTCATCTTTTATACAGCGTTAATTAAAACTCTCTGGCTCTCTCCTCTCACTGGTGTCAGTGGGGTGGAAGTGGGAGTGTGGAGTCTGCATGTTGTTATGAGGCAGGCGGGAACATATAAAATGCTGCTAGCTAAAGCTCTTTCTGTTATGGCTGTGTTGCTGCATAATTTAAGAATGTAACAGACTGCTTCCATGCGCAGACCTCAGTTCACATGCCACAGTCATACATTCATACTGAGCAGTAGTCATACAGAGTATACCAGATGAGAGACATGCAACACCCCTCCCTTCCTCCTCTGGAAGTGTTGCTAGGAGCTATAGGGTGCAATTTGCTCAGTGTCACAGATGGATATGGTGGTAATTAACAATGTAGGCTACAAGGAAACTTTAAATAGTAACAGCATAAAAACTTAATAATTATTCAATAATGCTAAGCTATTTATATTCAGGAGCAGGCTAAAAGCTTTACTAGAATAAAAAAATGGCTGTGGCTGATTCATCTAATAATGGTGTTAAATATAGCAGAATGTAGAGCAGAAAATGCTTTGGGTATCTTCAGATAATCTCTGTTTCTCAAGTCTGTCATGAGTGTTTAAAGTGTGCCGCCCTCCAACTTCTTTTCCCCTCTTACTATGTCTCAGTAGTAAGGACTGAGTCACAATGCTTCAAGGCATACACACAGACACACACACATACAGTGAGTGAGTGAGTGAGAGACTACTACTACTGGGGCTTCCTCAATAGGACTGTAGTGGTTCATGTCTGAGGCCAATTGTTCTGTTCCATGCCACCAGTGCTATATGAAGAATAGCATTGTGTTGAATGAGTCCATTAGCAGACAATACATACAGACTGCTACAAAGGTACTAAAGTTACTAAACAACTAGTGTGAAAACCATATATTGTACTATATGTCATGGTTTTATTGAATCAGGTAATTAGGTAATGTTGCCCACCAAAGAATTAACAGGGCTCCTTCCTGACTTAATAAACATTGTCATGGGCTTAAAAACCTGAAATTAAATGTATTTATTCATGTAATTATTTATTTATTCAGTCATATTATTATAAATGAATTATTCATTAAAATGACAAATGCATCCCTGACATTGGAACATCACTATAGCTACTTCCCAACTTATATCAAAAGGTTCCATTCGTTTCCATTTGTTTAACATTCAAATGATTTGAACATTACATGAAATATTGTGGGTTAACTTTACTACAGTTTATTACAATAAACAAATTAATAGATAAATTGTTTAATGCGTTTTTTTTTGTTTTTTTTTAATCAGCCATAACTGTACATACAGTACAACTTTTATGACCAAGACATAATAGCTTCTTAAAAGCCAGCCCTGGAAACATTTGCTAAAATCACAATGTTTTCTGGTATTGTATCTCTGCTCTACCCATCTCTCTCTACACAGCTTGTTGCCATCATCCTCTTCTTGGAAATTAATCCTAAAGTAGCTCCTACAAATGGGTACAAGGTCAGTTCTTGTCGTCCAGAGCAGTGACGAGAGGGTTAATCAGACAGGAATTGCCAGGGCTGCAGGGAGAGATCCCTTTCACTGGTGGAAAGGCCTGAGAGGCCAACAATGCCTAATGAAGATAAACCAGGTCCATGGCCTGGCATATGGGAGTATCAAGTAGCCCTGTCACTCTGTTGGCTCACACTAATAATGTATGTGGGCAGCTGGACTGCTTTTTTGTGTATGCCTGTGTGTGTTGTCTGCTTTGATCAAACTAAGGGTTGCCTCTGCAGCGTATATGCGCTATAAGTCTGTCATCATTAGCTGAACGCACTTCCACACATGCGAACATGAAAACAAGTTGTCTCAACTACGCATTTCTGTTTGTTTAGGTGTTCTGTGTGTTCTCTCCTTCTGTTCCCCACTGCCCTCACCTGCTGAAGTCCTTCTCAGTCTCCAACTCCTCTTCTCCGTGGCCCAGACGCAGGAGGTGGCGCTCGTCAATGTCTAGAGCCATGATCTTTTCAAACAGCTGGTTCAGAGCCTGGTGTAGAATAAACAGTTGCAACAAGAAAACATGGTCAGATGTGGAAATTCCTTTCTTTGATGTGTATATATTCTGTGATCTATCAACAGTACTTGAGCGTATAAATCAGTTTCCGGTCTCTTTTTAATATCTATAATGTGCAATATGTTTGAGATATTTAGCATGCAATGACGAAAGTGTCTATGTTTGTATAAGACTTAAAAATGAAATGGGAAAATATTGCATGAGAGTAAGATTATTCACTATTATATCCAGCTATTCTTCTTGTGGCCAATGTTCCTTTTGGCTAATTTCCACTTGTGTAAAATAACAGCAGATTACTTTATGATTAAATACTGAGGGGGGAAGACCGGGGCACAAGGGAACTGAGATTTTAATTTTTTCTCCATGGTTTGAATTACATTATCGCCTGATTAATGGCTAATTCTGAGCTCTATATTCTCCAGACAGCTTCACTGTTTGTTGAGCAGTGTGTTGGGGAATCAGAGATGTGTATGAGTGTGGTGGGTTAACCTGGTTTGAGTGTGTGACTATGAGGGTCCTCTGCTCAGGAAAGTTGTGATAGAGGTTTGAAATGATCTGAACAGCAACATCTGTCTTTCCGGTACCTGGTGGTCCAACAACCTAGAGACACAACAGGAAATGAAGAAGAGGGTGGGAGAAAAGAAATACAGTTTTTATTTTTAACAAGAAAGAAGCATAATCAGATGTTGGGTCACAGTGCAATGGCGCTTGTCTTGGAGACATCCTAGTGGTTGTGACATCTAGGCCATGGGCATGTCAGAACAGGCTAGGCTGGTGCTCCATCGTTAGCCATGCTCAGAAAGACCCAATACAACATGCCTGTGGTGTTGGCTGGCATGCCAAGACCCACTGACTACACAGATGGGAAAAGACACAGACAGCAACTGAAAATAGAGAAAAGATACTGGAGGTAAACATCTTTCAAGCCTCCCTTTTTTACTTGCTAATGCTAGTAGCATTTGTATAAAAGAAACAATGATAATAAGCCTCACATTTACTTAACTGGGGGGAATACCACATCTAATTTACTTCATAGATATTCATGAAACAGGTTGGTCTCGTATCTCAGGTGAGTAATTTCTGCTAAAACAGTAAGCAAAATTAGATATCCCTACATTCATCAGTACATAATCAGCTCCTTGGTTTTGTACATGAAAGCCAGGCCAGGCAGAGGCAGTGTGTGTGTGTGTTTGTTTTGGCTGCTAACAACTGTGACATATGCCAAGATGGAAGGTTGGAGGGGGTGAGGAGAGGAGCAGAGAAAGGCACGCATCCAGAGGTGTTTTAAGACTCTGCCGATAGCCTTCTTGCCATATTTACCTCAGCTAGCAGCACAATAAATAACTCACACCCCACTGTCAGCTTCCAATCACCACATCAGAATAGCGCCTTTGTCAAAACAGTGCAACACTGGCAGTCTGGAATGGCATAATTGTGGATGTGCGTATAGACAGGGTGGTTCAATACATGTTATCCTACCTCATTTAATGTGTGATTGACGGTTTCAATGGCAATGCCAAAATTACAGAGAGGGTTTCAGGGAAATTTGTCATCACCCTACATGTGTGGGACACCAAACAGTAGCATATTTACTGGTGAAGGAATTCCCTTGGCGTACCTCACTAAGATTAATGGTTGCAAATCTTTGGCTTTGTAACAGCAAGCAGGAACAGTATGCACCTGCAGTATCAGCACTCTGGACACTCACACTGGACTGACTAGAGGTTCTGTCCAAACAGTATCACACTCAAGGACATGCATGATGACTTTATAGGAATGGGTTTAATACATAGCTTGTCCCCCTAATTAAATATGTTAATAACTTAAATTTTTTTCTGCTACATATAGAATAAAGTTAGACCAATATGTTTTTTTAAATATTCGATGACAATATTTAGAGTTTGGGCATTGTTAATATTATCATCATCACCATCATCAGGGGTGAAATGATTCACTCGACCAAAATAGTCAAGTGACAATAAAATAGGTCGAAGCTGTAATATTTACAAAACATAGTCCTACTACAGCTTTCACTAACACGTGGTATGCACAGCTGCATATCCACAGAGAGTATTCAGATGTTGTTGATTTGGTAATCAGTGCTTTCTTTTTGTGCTTCTACTTTAATTTATTAGACCATAGAGTTAAATGGGTTTTTTTCTGTTTTGATTGTGTTTGTTTGTTTTATGACCAGGAGTATGTGTGTTTTATTTTGAAAATTGACTGGATTCTCGGTGTGTCCAATTTCCTGCCCTGTGTCCGACTTCCTGGTTCGATGTGCTCTGTGCTGCTTGACGCGGCATCAAAAATAGATTAGCTACCTATTCTCTGCAGAGCGGAGAGTCTGGGAGCAAATGTAGCACGATGTAGCCAGAGTCAGAGGACTTTGTAGGTTAGTGAGAGCTCAATAGTCCAGGGAGTGTCAAGTCTCTTGGAACCGGTTTTGGTCTTGGTTTCAGAACAGTTATAGCCCTAATGGTTCTTTTAGCCAGTAACGTGGTGTTTTAGCTGCAATTTGTGACAATTAATGAAATAAAAAAATACATTGGGTGATACTGTAGATTACAAAACATGACTGGTATTCAGTGTGTCAGAAGTGAGGTCCTTCAACTGCATTATTTTCTATAGTATAACAATATATATTTAATTCTAACCAGTTATGATTTTAGATTACATTTGCGGTCATTTAGGATGATAGATTGGCCTGATTAATCGGCCTATCACTAGTTTGAGGTAATTTACTGTTATCAACGTTATCTTCCAAGGAGAAACAGACAGGTACAGGTATTTATTAGTGTCTATTCAAATGTTGCCATTTTCTATGTCAAATGCATCCTTTATATCTTGTAGATATTCATTACGTGAGAAATATAATAAAATACAAAATACAAAGCCTTACCATAGTTAGTCCTGGCTGCATCCCAGCTCGAATGGCTTCAATCTGAGTAGGGGTGAACTGAATTGTGTTCCTGTAAGACAAAATGTACAATACTGATACTAATAAATCTAGTAATGGGTTGAAGATACCAAATAGCTTTGACAGCATAAACCCATTTGTGTTCAAATGCTTTCATTAGTTTTATTTTTTATCTTTTTAAATAGATGCTTAATGCTGCAAGTTTTGTTGTGATGTTGTTTGAGACCATCTTTAAAGATTGTAAAGTCGGGGCATCCCCATGGACATGTTGTTGCTATCATGATTTAAATATCAAAGTGCAAACTGGAAAAGCTAAAACACCACCAGATGAATCTTACATTTTCATGAAGGGCAATTATTTTGTGGCATTATAATTAGTACAGCAATATGAAAGCCCTTTTGTTCACCTTTAATTGCATAAAAAATGTCCATCTAGTGTAGGGAAAACAACAACCAAAATAGCACCAAAACATTACATAGTTAACAAGTCAGAGGAGATATGATGGAAAACAAAATAGTCAGGCCCAGAGTAAGGTACCTATAACAGTCATTTGACTGGTGCCTCTGTACTGTTTTATTGTCAAAACATGTTCAGGATTTAGGATTTTCTACAACATAATACACACTTGGATGAGGAACTCAAGAGTGAGCGTTACTGTACCATATATGCTGTGGGTAGAGTGCTAGTTCAGGCAAGTAGGAGAAGTCAGGGTTTAACTAAACACCTAAAAACTATTTGACACCTAATCTCATTATGTTGTGAACAGAAAGACCTGAGTCTGGGCCTCTCACCGTTTGGGCTGGTTGTAGGGATATGGTCCACGGTTGGGTGTCACATAGGGATCAACGGTCAATGTCATGTCTTCCTCTTTGTCTTCCACTTCTTCATCAGCCTTCCTCTTCTTTCCTTTCTCAGTGACATTTGAGATCGGAAATGTGATTCTGACAAGGCAAAAGGACAAAAGAAAAGAGGGTTTATTATAGCTATAATATATTATTTAGCATTATACCATCAACTATCATAACTTAACATAATTAAATAATTAATAAAATAGACAAAGGAGTATATTAAAACTCCTTTGTCTTATTCCTGTCCTTGTTCCAGCTCCTCATACTGTATAAGAGGCTGCAGGCCAAGACAGGTTAAAAAGAAAAAGAAAAAATATACTCAAGCCTATACATTTACTTTGCCCAAGGTAAATCAATCTCAGCCTGTCTCTCTATGATTTGATTATTGGATCTTTGACTTTCACCTGAAAGGGAAGACTTGCAGCTCAGGGTTCTCTTCTGTGACTTTTATCGTGTAGCCAGGGAAACACGAACGTAAATGGTCCAGGGACAGAAAGGTGTCATTGAAGTCCAACGTGGCGATCTGGTTAGGCATTTTGGAGTAGTGGGCACTGCCTGGATCGCCGTAGCCTAGGATAATGTCATGAAGCCAGTCTGGCACAACACACTCTGTGTTCATCAGATTTCTGATGGTCTCTAGCACTGCCTAAAACAGACAGAGGGATATGTGGTTGTGACAAACCAGTACATAGCCAAGTTAAAAAAGAATAATTTAAAGGAGCATAATCTAACTGAATGATGCACATTAGACAACCTTTCCACAAGTGGGGGTTTAGCTGGATACAAATAGCTTTGTAGTGGGCTGATGGGACAGCAGGTAATTTGAATGTCTGTCCATTATATTTTAACGAGCAGCAAACTGTCTAATACCCTGAGCATCAAACATTGGGTAGGGAAACATGTTTACTTTTATCTGTGTCACACATCAAAGATGAAGAAGAATGTTTCTTGAATGCCCAATACTCTGTGCTTTTCAAATTCCAAAAAAGAAAAGACACACTTCAAAATCATCTGTCATTGCTCAGGGTGTGAAAGACGGAAATGGGTGCGTGGAATTAGAAATAGCAGATTTGACAAAGCCGTAATGAAATGCTCTCAAATTAAAAAAGAAGCTAAATGGTTTCGTGAATGATTAACATTTAAAAAAGGAGAACAAAATGGAGCAAAACAACATAACAGATGGGTTTCACACACGCCACTATGACCTGCTGAAAAACTAAAATATCAGTGAAAATATCAACATAAGATTTAACTTTCTTAATCTTCTTTAACAGCTGTTCCTGCATGTTATACTGACAATTATGCATTCTGTAGGAAACAAAACCTACAAATACCAATGCAATGTCAGGTTGCTGCCACAAGGGGATTATAAGAGGTGAGAGAGAGGTGGACATAGATATCACACGAATATCCAGTTAGAAGTGTCCCTCAATGGGATCATAGGGAGGGCCTTGAGTGGTTGGTAATCTCAGAGCTGCTCTGGCCCCAACCTTACAGCTTCAATACCCAGACAGCGTAATATGTGCAATACATCACTCTGGGACCACAGCTCAAGGTCTAACGATAAAACACTCAAATACATTGTATGGTGAGGGCTGATCTGTGCGCTTCTGCGTGTAGTGCAAACCTTGAAATTATTCTCCTTGGGTTTGCGTCTCATGATGATGTTGAAAGTCTCATATGGGTCTTCAGTGCCACTCTGAATACTGCTGGTCATGTCCTGCTGATACTGGTTTGGGTCCAGCCAAACACGGAATGTTCTAGCGTCTCCTCGAAGCTTAGGTTTTGGGTCAGGTCCTAGACCAGAGTTGTGGGGAGAATCCGTGTTAGAGCAACAGAGCAATGATAACCTTTAGGGCTAAATATGGAAGTAATTCAACAAATTTGTGTTTTTCAAATCATTGTTACAAAGTGTCAGTCAAAAAAGTAAAACACAAAACTAACTAAATATTTTAGCAAAGCTTCAGAATAAAATTAAAATTTAATCTAAACCAGCCATTTCTAAAACCATGATTTTAATAATCATTTACATTGAATCCTTAAATAAATAAAAATATCCTTTCAAAAGAGCATACTCTGACATGCCTTGCTATAGTACTGACTCCTTAGGAACACAAATTGCACATAGATGCTTGACTGACGGGCCACAGGCTTTAGGCTTCCTCCCATAGGGAGCAAGAGAGGTGCAGCAAATGCAGCTTTCACAGATGTCCAAATAGATTTTTGTATGGAGCTGCAGGGCACAGAGCAGGAGAGTGAAACTCAATACTGTTGGCCTCTGGTGTGTGTATGTGCCCATCCATGTGTACGTCTGTCTGTGTGCAGCTATGTGGGGATCTTCAAATCCCCCTTACTAAAATGAGTGTGCCGACAGCTTAGGAGTGGAAGCTACACCCTCAACACCATGGGATAACAATGTAGACAGCTGGGCCAGGGAGTGTCAGCAGTTAAAACAAGTATGTGCCATTGTATTAAGCTGTCAGATATTAAAAGGTGGGATTAAACTAATATATCATTTAAACAGAGATTCATGCATTTGTTTACTAAAGTCACATAGAATTTGTCCGTTTGTAACAAATTTCACGCGAATATTTTGTCTTTGAGGAATACAACTTTTATAAGATAGTAATGAGTCAATTGTTAGTGTCCCATAATGCACCTCTCAGCTTGTATCTCCCCACACCTTCACAGAGTGCCGTGTGATTTATGTGAGATCACCCCACCACCCAGTTAGCCAGAGTACCACTTAGCCCCGTTGGGGATCTGAAAGTTTAACCAAGCCGACATTGGCAGGGCATGTTCCCTGGCAGCATGTCTACTTAGAAAACCCTGCCCTCTGCATATTTAATCCAAACAGATGAGAGCGGATGGGGAAAGGTTGCTTCAGCGCATGGACACATGTTTCCACAGGGGAAACACTTAGAACAGCAGAGCTGCAGGGTAATGTAGGTGAACCAACCCCCTCAGAGGGGCTGCTTTAGGCTGTGGGGAGAAGCACGACACAGTAAACAGAGGAGATCATGTTACTGTATAAACATATTTTACTTTCCAGGAAAGGCCAGAGATTTGAATTTGGTCTGAGGGGGATTCCTCCTATGTGGACGCACACACAAAATAGACTACCTGAGTCTGATATTTGATGACAGCAAATTTATGGCTTTTATAAGCAAAATATGGTAGCTAACAGGAAAAAGCTCACACTGTGCTCATATATGTTTCTAAATTCAGAATACATTGTTGCTGGCAATATATGGTTATAGAGACAGGACTGAGTGTTTCCTATGACATTACTGTATTCTACAGGACAAGCACATTTGGTCAGATACAGCCCAAAGTCCTCAGGTGTTGTTGTCGACCTCAGGTTAATGGAATGTTAATGGAATTAACATGACTGTCACCATGGCAACACCAGTTTGACCCTCTCCCGAGGACCTGTCGGTGGCCATGATTATGTATAGGAGGTCTGATGGGTGGATGGATGTCTTGTGTCATTGAAATGTGTGTGCGTGTTTTTGCAGGCAGGAGCATAGATGTGCATACCTTCTTCAATGACGCGTCCCTTGTCATCCAGCATACCCTGCACCTCGCAGCCTCTCACGTACACCAGGCCAGTCTGCTCCACAAAGGGCTGCCGACGGTCGAAGCGTGTGCCGTAGGGCAGGTTGGGTCGCACCGTGATCAGAAAGCAAACGTCATGCTTCCGCAGCCCTATAGGGAAAGAGGATGGAGAGATGGGTTAGAGAGAGAAAGAATAGGAAAGAAAGTGTTTTAGAGACAAAGAGACTTAAAAAAAAAAATAAAAAAAGAGAGAAAAAGTACACAGAGTAGGAGAGGTTATGGGGAGGTGAGACAGTAGTGGAATAGTAGTGTGAAGGAGTTTGAAAAAAAGAAACCGCTCTGTCAGCATTTGCCTGATCTTTAAAACATGAAGCTCTAATTATGGGGAAAGGCTAGTGGATGGAAGGAAGTAATACTTCATACTGTCGCCGAATTCCAAGAAAGAAAGTAAAACCATAAAAGTGGGTATAAAGAAAGTAAAGACATCAGTTTGGGATAATTGGGATTTATCTTTTTTTATTCAGTGATGATGCCATTACGTCTACTATACCCAAAAGATTGCATTTATTCTCCATATTAATTAGTGAAATACACCACTGGCATACATCAGTGTGCCAACATATCCTATATCTTTCTCTGGAGAGCTATAAGAGTTGGCTTGCTGAAGGCCCCATTATGATTTCTATGTTCCCAGTGAATCAGTGTCTTTCAAGGCTTACAAGCACCTGTTAACATTATCTACAGTGCCCTTATCAGAGATGAAGAGAAAAACTATCAGAAAATAAAACAAAGAGCCTCAGTGGTAGAGACTACACAGAAATATGAGGCAGGTAAGGGTCATGAGTCAAGGTCCAGTGGGATGGAATAGAATGGTGAGGTAAGACTTTATGGAGGTTATAAACAGCTTACTAGGAGTGACAAAAACAGGGAAACAAAAAATGTAGCAAGGCAAAATGAAAGGGAAGAGTAATGATGTATAAGGTACAAGCATAGGGTACAGGGCAGATTATTTGTCAATAATTATTATATATTAGTAACAACAATAATAATAATAATAGTCAAAAGATGTACAAGGATGCGTTTTTTGTATTAATTTTTGAGTCACATTATCCTTTGTGAATTAAAATAAAAATACATAATGCTAGTATAGTATAGCTAGATTTGCATAAGCAATATATATGAAAGGCTGATATTAAAAATGCTGAAAATACATAAAAAAATTCTGACCAAACCAGATCTACCTATGATAGATAGGCGCACACATTTTATTACCTTCCCACTCATGCTTGATATGATCTTGTACATTGAGGTTAACAGTGACATCAGCTCGGACACGTGCAGGCCAGCTTTCTCCAATGTTGGGCTTGGCAACCTCTACTATAGAAAAAGAAGTGATCGTCTGAGCCATCCTGGCCCAGCCCCCAAACACCACTCCGCCATACTCTGATTGCCTGTGCAGAGGGACAGACACAGCAAGAAGTTAGACAAGCGCTGTGGGCTGTTGTCAAGATTTAAATCAGTTGGATTTAGGACAGCACATGGCACTACTGCTTACTTATTTACTTTCGCAGGAACAACAAGCAAGTTGCTACATCAATTGACATAATGGGAGCACTTATTATGCTAAGCAATGGGTTTCCAAATGTGGTGTACCAAATGACACAGTCTTTTAATAAAATAGTATCAGTGTACCATGCCACCATGTGAGATGCAGACAGCGGATTAGAATCTTCATTCATTGGAGTAATAAGACAAAGTGTGCTGTGGCTGAGTTAATGGTAGAAATTTGTTCTACTTAGCTTCTCTGCACTGGCTCCCTGTCAGATCTAGAGTAGAATTTAAAATCCATCTGCTCACCTACAGTGAGCCCTTAATGGTCAGGCACCATCTTATCTTAATGAGCTCATACTACCTTATTACACCACTAGAACACTGAGCTCCCAGAATGCAGGGTTACTTTTGGTTCATAGAGTCTCCAAAGGTAGAATGGGAGCCAGAGACATCAGCTATCAAGCTCGTCTCCTGTGGAATCAGGTTGCAGGTGGACGCAATCCCCACATTTATGAGTAGGCTTAAGACTTTCCTCTTTTATAAATCTTATAGTTAGGCCTGGTTCAGGTGAGCCCTGAACTGTCCCTTTATGTAATGCTGCTGGGAGACTTCCCGTGATGCGCTGAGCTCTTCTGTCCTGCTCTCCATCTTTATGCATTCTTATGCCATTAATGCATGTTACTAACTCAACTTCTTCTCTCTCCCATAGTTTTGTGTTTTCTTGTCCCTCTCCTCTGTACGTCTGTCACAGTCTGCAGATGTTTCGGACTCCAGAGCTGTGGAATCTGAATCTGTGGTTGCAAGCCATCTACTGCCCCTATGTTCCTGCTTGACACCCGCTGCTACAGTTTTTATTATTAGTCCTATTATTAACTTAATTTTTGCTGTCATTATTGCAATTAGAGATGAAACTGTATTAAAATGATCCAAAATTTAGGCCAACATGATCACGATTATCAGTATTGTTAAAATGTGCTGAAAAAGATTAAAAAAATACTATACATTAACAACAACAATTAACATTTTGTTTGCATAAACATTAAAATAATAACCAATACCTTAAGTAAATATATGAAAACCATCTACGTGTGCAAACCAATAATCCAATGACCACATGCACAATCACATACAAATTAAGTCTTTAGAAGAAAGTGATGAACATGTTCACATTTATTAAGCTGGAATCACAGAATATGGAGAAACTGAGAAATTAAATTTCTTTTTTCTACCAAAAAAACAATGAGAGATTTGGGATGAAGTTTCCTGTAGTTTTACAGAAATTAGGACATCTCACCATGGTTTCATACGCCACACCACATCCTCTATGTCCTGTCTGATCTCATAGGTGGACTCAAGGCGAAAGAGGTTAAAGTTCCTCAACAAGTAGTCATGGAGGGTCAGAAACTGTAGATTCAGCTTAGGTAGTGCTAGACAGCCTAAAAAGAAACAAATGAATAGACAAAGACAGAGTGAATTATCTAAGTATGTGAGTAATTATTCACACACACACACACACACACTAAAACAGGTCATAATTATGTTTTCTATACAATTACAAAAAAGGTTGAATGACCATATGTAGCCATCTCTGTTATTTCACCTGGGTAAATTCTTGCTTCTACACAGACTACTGAATGTCTAAATGTCACAGCCAAAGAGTTAATATGCTTAAGGGGTGCTTGAATGGTCAGTGGTATGCGTGTTTGTTGAAGGTGCCCTTGCAAACTAAAGAGGATTCCCAAGAGAGGTGCCAGTCCAGTGCCAGATGAATGGCCTTAGGATAAGGGACAATACAAGATGTGGGTGTATAATTATGAGTGTGAGACTGTGAAGTCCGTTCAAATTCTTTCCAGATTCTGTGGTATTGTTTTCCAAATTTTGTGTTTTCCGTTTAAATATTTCTGAATTCTGTGTTTTACAATTTAAGCACATTTTTTCATCAAAGAGAGAGTGGTAACGTGGTAAAATATCAACAATTTAATAAGAAAATATAAAAAATTGAATCAACATCAATGAATTTGATGTGTCATGCAAATTAATTCTGTATAGAAATATTCAAATGTACAGTAAAACTTCAATCCAAAGCCTAATCCCAATTAGATGCTGGTCCCTTTTACTGACAAATAAAAGCATGTCTCAATTAAACGGTTATATAAAAGTTCCTTAGATGTATAAAACCCACTGGGTCATTTGCTTGAGCTAGTTCAAAGCTGCTTAGATCATCATACCAATGTGAATGTTTAAACTTTTGTCAGAACGGACATGCTACACGTTAGGCTCTATACAATTCAAGTGTTCAGATCATTTTGCTGAAACAATGAGCCCCAAAGAATTATTCATTCAGATTTACTGCCATGGTAAGGAATTAAATACCTGTCCCATATAGGCAGGGCAACTGATTGAAATTGTGCAATTATGTCAATTATTATATTATAACAGAATATCTGACATTGCCCATACGGTTACAACGTTTATTTGTAAACCCTCGTTGTCCGCTTCGTGGAATCAAAGGGCCCTATGCTGGCTAGACAGTAAAATTAGCATGTGTGCTCTAGTGCATGTTAACTCACATAGTCATACACAATCACAATTCACACAAGCAGCACACACCTTCGCCTGAGTAGTACTCTGTTGGGACGATGTTCTCATCCCATATGATCTTCTCTGTTGGATAAAGCGGCATCTGGTTAAGCTGCTCAATCTGAGAGATTCTGCGCTCATGACGGGACACCTGTGTGTGAGGGTGGCAAACAGCAAGATAGCAAGAGAGAGAGAGAGGGGACAAAAACACGGACAGATAGAAATAGGGTTATTAAACAAATGCACATGTGCCGATTTTGCTCAGTGTCCCCAGATCTTTATCTTCTCCTTTACTGGAAGACAGATGAGGGCATAAAAAAAACATTTCCCCAAAACCAGGCTGAAACCAGATAATGGTTGGCATTTTTAATTGTCAAAATAGTTGTCACTTAGTTTTGTGTTGATTCTCATACTCATTAGATTGTGTAGGTTTTTGCTTCAAGAAGAATAATTTTGTGAAACATTGCTGGTAAAGAGGAAGCTTCTTTTGCAGGAATCACTATTTCATTGCATAAATCTTTGAACCTAGCATGTGTCCTACTGATGTTTTGTGGATGTGCCTACAACAGGTTGATATTGTTTTGTTACTGTCCTAGAAAAAAAAAAGAGATCAGTGAGTTAATATGTCAAGGGGAGTAACATCTGCTGTAGAAGTTAAAAGCCTAAACTAGCCTAACACTGGCGTAACACCAGTTCTTCCTCTCAAAAAGAATGTCTCCTTCTCCCTAAGTTAATTTATGAGTATGTTCACTGCAGCAACTATGAATGTTTTGCTACTATGTGCCAGAGTTCTGGTCATGTGACCCCTTCCAATTAAACCCACATGGTCAGAGATGTTGGTTGTTGGGGGCAACCTCAGGCACATACAAATGAGTGCCCTGAAATTGTCTCCTACAGCAATCTAATCACATAATTATGAAACAGCTCTTCTCCATCGCTTCTCAGAGAGGACCTGGGGAGGGGTCTGAGTGGGTAATTATGAATAACCGCAGGGCAGCCTTGAAACACCCACTTGGACGAAGAGGTCGACAGCACATGTGTGAGTGTGTATTGGGGGAGACTAGCTGGACGAGGGTCCGGTAGTTTCTGGAGGGGTTTTAAAAAATGAAAATTGGGAGAACGAGGGAAGAAGAACCAGAGAGCACAATCAAACTAGCTCTAGCCTTTCAAGAGATACTAAAGGGGAAGAAAAAATGGCTTTCTCTCTCATCAGCAACGTCTTCAATTCACCCTACAAATGCCCACATGAAGCAGTAATTGGATTAGAAGGGAAATTCAAAAGGGACATGCAGTGAAGAGGGGATACTATATGTATTCCAAGGTCAAGACCTTAAATTAATTACTTTAAAATGAGAAACATAAAACCTATTATGCCGTAGCGCTGACTGGTCTGTTATTGTCCTGGAAAATAACTGTTCACCAACATTATTTGTAGAGGTGCACCAATACCAATTGTGCATCTTCTATACTACCAGTTGACATGCACAAAGGGCCTGAAGCATTGCTTAATTTCCTCAAACAACAAAAACAGTATCCATCTAATAAACTGTCTGTGGCATTAAATATTTTAGCAACAAGGTCATATTTAACAGCTACTTCTGGATTTCCACAAGGTTGCTTAAGTTCACAAGCCATACGTCACTGGGACCTGTCTCCATTAGCATCCAAGGACAGATGCAATAG
>JAPMOB010250417.1:6531-18118 GCA_029875015.1 Lepomis gibbosus | reverse complement strand
AACTTCTCACCCTATCTCTAAGGGAGACACCAGCCACCCGCCTGAGGAAACCCATTTCGGCCGCTTGTACCCGCGATCTCCATTAATCGATAGTAAATCTATTTAAATTAGTGAGAAATGTTGTCACAATTACCCAGAGCCCAAAGTGACACCTTCACAATGCGTATCTTGTCAGTCCAAATCTCAAAATGATTAAAAATACATCAAAATATAAAATAATCAAAAAGAAAAGCAGCAAATCTTTACATTTGTGAAGCTGGAAACATGAATTGTTTATGTTTTACATGAAAATGACTAAAGCAATTATCAAAATAATAGCCAATGAACTAATGTACTAGCTGTACTTTAGTTTAATTTATAACAAAATATCATATTCTTTAAACTCTTTATATATTTTGTTTGTAAAAAGCTAGTGACTGAATCCGTCAGATAAATATAGTAATGTAAAACATACAACATTTTCCTCTGACGTGGTGTAGTAGAAGTACAAATACCTTTACAGAGCACGTGTCATTGTGCGACACACAAGACTTAAATCAGGTTGTGTCACTTATGAGGTGAACTTTGTTAGCTAGCCCACATTCTAATCGAAAGTTAGTGCTACTGATTTTTTCCATTCATGCTGACTGGCCCAGTCTTGCTTAAAGTGGCAAGCTGATTGCAATTCATAATGAATTCCGTGCTTTTCACCTGTGAGCATTGTTGACCATCTGCTTTCACCATAGTTATTTTATGGAAAGATTGCTTGAAAAGCTGAAAAGAGCTTGACAAAAAAAGAAAAGCCTCCCACAAAAGATCAACATACCAACCAATACCAGTCTGTGATAAAGCCCAGACCCATGTTTGATGTAAAGTATCAGGACAGTGAACGTGATTTTTAACAATGTGACTGGTTAGCTGTACCTGCCCAACTCATTTACACAGTAGAGACAGTTGCTGAAAGGCTCACCTCATGTGTGCCATGGCTGAAGTTCAAGCGAGCAATGTTCATTCCAGACTTGATCATCTCTTTCAGCATATCCACAGAACGGGAGGCTGGCCCTGCAAACAGCCATTGAAAGGAAAGGATTCATTTAGTTCTCCTGGTAATTAAGTGAACTAGATACAAGTATGGTATGTTTTGTTTTCTGTGTAGGAAATCCCTTTATTCAGTTACATACATGTTAAGAGTATCTTACATATTAAAGACACCTTTTTAGATAAGGAAAGCCTCATTTTGATTTAATTAATATATTTTGATCAGGTTTTATTAGGAGTCCTTGAAGTGTGATTATTATTATACACAGATTATTGTCAGTTCAAAATAATTATAAATGCAATAAAACTGCCATGTTCCCAAAGATAATAATTGCAATAAACAAAAAACTAAAAAAGACTATTTAGTCATAACGGTGCAGCCCTACTTGTTATCTTTGAAGTAGTAACCATATATTTCAGCAACTAAAATGTTGACCAACCAATGGTGCAGATGATGCCAGTATTGCGTGCGGTGGTGGGCTCAGAGTCAATATCCAGCAGGCACATGTGTTCCAGGAAGGTGTCAGCCATGGCAGCGTTGAGCTGCTGTGTCTGGATGAAGGCAGAGCCCATGTCTACAGACTTTGGATGAGGCATGGCGATCAATGGAGAAGTCCTGCAGAAAACAAAGGATAATAAAAGTTCATACAGAGGATGACAACTGACAGCTTTCTTCAGTTGACCACAGTTGGTCCAAGATTTCTCAACTCTTCTCAACCAGCCACTTTAAAAGTTTACAAAGTGGGACTGACTTTCAAATGGGTGATTGTTGGACAACGCCAAATGTCAAACCATAACGGAATTTGGCTGGTAGCTAGAAAAAAGAAATTGTAGACTGTAGGTGTATTCATGTATAACTCAAAATCACCTGAGAGATCAGGTGGCCAGCCATTAATGGCACTGTATCCGCCCTGCTGAGTGTTCTTAGCAATAGTGCTGTGTAGATAACACTGTGATAGTGAAGTCCAAATAAAGACAAATTTCCCAGTGGGAATCAATTAATTATATTCACTGCTGATGTTAAATTGTAATGCTACAGGGCTACAGTCATTCACTTCAAGCATACCCATTTTCGATTAACCTTATCCACCGAGATTAAAGACAATAAAGACTAAGATTAGACTTATGAAATATCACCACTTCTTTTGCTTCTATTTCTAAATAACAGCGTATTATGAGCTACTTTGCACAATACTGTCTTTTCTTAAGTTACTATATGCCTTACAGGTTGCACAATCTTAAAAAAAAACAAACAAAAAAAAAAAACTCCCACCACTGTTTACAGTTTCATCACAGATACATGAATGCTGATGTGAAATGCTAAAGACTAATATGTCTGCAATGCACTGTCTCCACACTTAGAGTAGTGGTCTAGCTTATTAAGCTGCTACACCGTATTGTATATCCTGTTCTCCCCCCACCCACTTTTCTCTGAGTAACCCATGGAAACGACAGTTATGAAGCTACAGGCCTGAGATTGCCAAGCCTTTCATTATGACACTCACTCATTTTTAGCCAGAAAAGGGAAAATACTCTTTATTGTACACGTTAGCACGGAAGAGATATCGCAACATATCCTGTGCACTGGTAAATGGCTCTCTCACATGGACATGTGCCTTGCTTGAGACATTTCCTTTTTTCTCTTCGGTCAACTCAATCCACAATAGACTTACGGTAGAAACACTGTGTGCGCATTGACATGAAGGCATTTTTCAATAAACAGCCAACAAGGTGGGAGTAGTATTTGAGCTGGCTGTAGAATTACTAGAAAGGAGGAATGTTGCTTCTGCTAAGGGCTCTGGTCGTGTCGGTTACATAACTACAGCATGGCTGAGTGAGGCTTGCTTGAACAGTTAGTCGATCTGGTGTGTAGGAAAGTAGTACCAATTTGTGTGATACAAGCACTGGGTCTGAGCCTCATTATTTCAGGTCATTAATTTAAATTTATGAAAACTGGGAATCCATAACAAGCAGGTTGCTAGTAGCAGTAGCTTTATCAAATATCACTATATTCATTAAATGGAAGCTCTTTTTGGACAAAATGTTGCTTCAATAAATAGGCTACTTGTAATCTTGTAAATTCATTGTGCTGTCTGCTTTTAATTGCCAACATTTCCCACCAGTGCAACAACGATGAGAACAGAAAACACAATTATTATTACAAAATAATGTACATGATCAACATTTTTGTAACCTATATAGCAATTTTCCAAACAAGGATAGAAAGCAACTGGTTAATCAGAAATTAATTTTAAGTTAAAGAAAGCAAGATTATGATGATAAAAGAAGCCAATGAAAAAAAAACGACCATAAAATAAAAAGGTATTGTAACAGTAAGTATCTGGTTGATAGAAGATACCAACAGTACTGTGTAAATTTTACTACTACATTAAAATATAATGAAACCAAACAGTGAAGAGATTAAGTTCCCTCTGTCAGAATTAGACATTGCTTCTGTGGGAGAACAACAGAATTACAAACTGATGTCTCTTTAACGGAACCCCCCCCATCCTTTTCTGATCCCTCTAAACATAAACAAGATCTGTTCTGAATTACTGACCCTTTACATGTAGTCCCAGTGGAAACAACATGGGACAAGATGTAAATCTAGACCTGGCTAATGTAGTGTGTTTACAATGTGAAATGTTGACACTGTATAGGATTTACAGAAAAGGCAATTTTGCCAAACATTTGTTTGGTCAGCCACAGAAGGTACCAAGGACGGATCTGTGGCTATTTAGTCACACCTATAACAGGCTACAAAGGCTGATGTACTCATACAGGAGGGTTGGAAAATAGAGTGGAAAGTTTTTATGGCTCAAGTGTGAGTGGTGCAACTGCAACTGAAGACTTGGTGGCCCCTATTAGTCTCTCAGAGGAAAATCTGTTGCATTTGACAGTAATACCGGTAGTCTGACTCTCTCTTACTCATCACATCCTTATTACAAATGCATCATGATGGGGGAATCCAGGCAGTGCCACTATGCCAACAGACTCCTTTTACAGGACCTACTGACTGATGATGTAACACACGAGTCAATGGGGCAGACCAGTGCTGTACGTGAGGAGAGTCACATCCCACTACTGCAACACACACAACCACGAAAAAAAACAGAGGAAGGCATCCGAGTGAGCTGAACCATAGAGAAAGACTGCAGAGGGGAGAAACGAGTCTCATACATAACTGTAGAGTTCTGTTTTATTCATTTATTTGAAAGGGAACAGAATTTAATTAGAGAAAATGTATGCTACTTTGGGATTTCATTGACAAAATGTTCATATAAATAGTATAATATTAAGAGCATGCCATTTCAACCTCTATCACATCAACAGATGGGGAGGAAAAAAAAAAACACCTGATGAGGGAGAAGTTACAGTGACAGTTAAAGGTTATAAAATTGCACCTATTAAAATATCAGAGGTTTCTGCTTACAGCTTTTCAAATGTGAACATTATTCTGTTGCTTTGGCCTGTTGCATATTTCTATCATTAATCATTTGGTTATGAAGGGCATTTTGGACATTGACCTATCTAGACATGCAAATGGCAGCCATTTGATGAAATATCCGTCTCAACTGGTCTGCTACTGGCTTGACAGTTTAACATAAACCTAAAGATGCAACACTGGCAGTTGCAATTGCAAAACTGAAAGGGGATGTGCTTTTGTTTTAGAGGGAAAGTTGGAGATTTAATTTCAGGCCGCTTCCCTTACCAAAGGTTTTGTTATCTTACCACATATGTGGACTACAAATCAGATGCATGTCCAAAAATTAGATATGGCCAGTAGCAGTAGTAATAAATAAGATGCTTACTCTTAATACCACAGAACATGACTGACTTTGAATGTTATTGTTACATAAATATACTATGCTGCACCATTAGGACATGTTTAGGACATGTAGAAATATGTTTTTATAGCAAACTGGAGTCTGACATTGTCCCCAACTGCTTGTTTTCAACCCTTTCCATTTGAAACATAATTTACAGCAAGCCTTACCAAGTGTCATGTATTGTTTTATATTTGCCCAAGGCACATTTTTAGGATTTGAAATGTGCATCTACCACAAATCTGCTTAAGGTCTTTGCATTACCATCATTGGGTCAAATTTCATTAGCAAACAAGTCACAGCGGGCATCTTTGTCAGTTTAGTGAAATGTCATCCTCAGGGAACTTAACCTCAAATACTGCCTATATCCTCAAGTGAGGTGTTATTTTTGGAGCTCTCAGAGAGAATAAGACAGGCAAAGAAACATGTTCACCTGATGTGACCATACTTCACCAAGTCCAGTCATATCTGGGTCTATCTTACCCAGCTAACCATCTCCTGGTTGTTATGGAAAGACAAAATTACATCATAGCCGACTGACCGACATGGATAGCGTGTCTGACCCCAGGATTGCTAGTGAACAGCCGCCACAGGCCAACAGCAGCCATAGTAACCGCCGCACAGATGCAGGGCTAACTTTAGAGCTGGCTGCTAATAATCCCTTCCAATCCCTTCCCACCACTTCTACCTTTGAAACATACACTATCATTGTAACATACTCTCAGCCACTATCTTCTCCTTTCTTTCCAAACACTTTCCTTATCACTTATCTGTGAAACACCCCTGTACAACCATTAGCAACCACGGTAGCATTGCTATCAGGGTGACATGACATTTAGTACCATCTCTATTATGGATGTGACGTAACACTAGGCTAATCCAAGTTGGCTTACAGACACAGTAGATGGTTTCAGTCAGTCACACTCACTCATCCAAGGCACCATTTGCAGATGTAGCACTACATACCCCCAGTAGATCTTCCTGTTCCTCTTGGAGACAAACAGGCACGTTCCTAACAATGACCTCCACAACAAGCCCAGTGTGCTGGAGGTTCCAATGCCAATAGGTGAACTACTCTCCGCAATAGCAGTCCAAGCAAAACTGACCGCTGCAGTGCGCTTGCACACGTGCAACACTTTTAGGAGCTCAAGAGTAAATCCCTTCAATGAGGATAAAGGACATGGAGAGTGTGCACTGTGACCAAGGAATCGGCAACCACGGATACAACAGATATACATGAGACTTCCACTACGACAGACCAGAGCAGCATCACACCAATGTTGGTACCAGCCTAGATCATACAACCAGGCCTAAAAATAAAGGCTTGGCTAATAAGGGACAGCATGTAGAGTCTGTTTGTAGAAATGTGAGTTCATGAGTCTGTTTCAGAATGCTGTGTCTGATCAACGCATTTCAAATACACATTTGGTTGCATTTTTTGAGTGTATAGAGTTTGTAGGTGCAGTCAGTGTGCTTGCAATGGCAAAGCAATACCCATAATTGGTATTGTTTCACCCCGTGGCTTTCCCTTGTATTAGTCAGCAAACATGCAGTCATGGTGGGGTGGGTCTGCATGAGAGCAGTGCCATCTGCAAAATGACTACTGCACTGACCACTGGCTCGGCTGCAACTGATCTACCAACAGCAGGTCAAGGACACTTCCTTCCAGAACAGAAAATTTCAGTTTTGCTATCCATTAACTGGAGTAGCTCATGCACTCCGATTCCTTATCATCTTTGCAAATGGCTGGTTACCTGCCAAAGTGCATCTTAAAGTAGAAAAATTTCAACAGCTAAAATTACAATTCAACATTACAAGCTGTTCTTTATTTTACCAGCAGTTCAGATTTAAGGATGATGACATTAAGACTCTGGACTTTTTGATATAGTAATGGAATTTGTTAATTAACAGTGATTTTAAAGGGAAATAAGGGCTAATCTGACAACTGAGACTTGAATAGTACAAAACAAATCCTCCTGTTGTCTGCTCCTAGTCAAGATCGTAGATTTTATTAATAGGCAAACACTGAGCAGCTCCCTTTGTTGAGCTCTTCGCTTATCAGTTTATTCTCACAACATTAAACCGCATTATGCAGGCTATAGCGCAGGCCCTACGCATATCCTAAGCATTTCAACAGTTCAAGCTGTTTGGATCGAGAGCTAATAAAGCCATAGAATACAAACTAGACGGGGGGAGAATGAGACCTGTATCCAGTATCAATAAGGCCTATTATCTGTGGCAACACTGCAGCAAGCTACTGCAGTGAAGATGATGGAAGTGTATATTTCAAACTACATTTACAAAAGGATTGTTATTTCCTATAACATAACTAAAGATGTTCGGGTTTATTTAAGTGTATTTGACAAAATATGACCTTGATTATGGATGGATACCGTCACTTGAAGGATGAACGTGATAAATTCACCAACTGACTCACATGTGAGGGAACACGATAACTTCACACTACTTTTAATAACGAACTGTGGTGCATTTATGCCAGTAACTGAAAACACAGCGGTATTTTATAGCAATATACTTACATACAAGGCAAACGATGCGCTAAAGGTCACGTTCTCATCCTGCGTCACATTTTCCTGATCAAGAGACGCCACAGAGGCTGGCCAATGGGAGGCCAAGAAAACGGAGCGGCCACACCCACAACAGGAGGCAACAGGAAGCGGTTCGACGCTTCACGCATCACGTTTCATTTCAGCGTTTTAGATATAATAACTGTGTTTTGCGATTAGAAAAACCAGAGTACACCGTGGTAGCGGTCAGTAATAGAAAGATCTACTCCCTGCACGTTCCGTCAGTTTAGCCATCTACTGAATGCACTTTCCGAGCACAACGTTGTTGAACATGTACAAAACCAGCACTAACAATGGATTATCTAACACTACCCTCATTTTAAACATGATATCGAAAACCGATTGTAAAGCGTGAAAACAAGCCACCAGTAACCAACATTCCCACACTTACCAGCTCGCGGGATTAGTTATACATACTAGAAAAGTGTGGCAGCGCAAGTACTCCACAAGTTGTCAGACCACTTCATAGGAAAGTTAAGCTAACAAGCTACAGTCCCTGTTAAGGATACCCACCTTGTCTTGATAGTGAACTGCTTGGACCGGTGAAGCCTTGCTGTCGTTACACTGAGACCAACTCAAGGTGATCTCCCTACTCACTTACTCTGCGGAACTACTTTCTAGGGATGCTCATACATATCCATCCGAGAGAATGTAGATAAATGAAAATAAATACACCGTCTTGACAAACTTATACAAACCGCAGGCATAAAAGACTACCATTTGTGTGTTTTATTTTGGTATTACTATTATAGAAAGTCAGGAAATGGTAAAAAAACTAAAAACGAAGCGGAAGGATACGCAGACGCAGGGAGTGCTTGGCAGAGGGAGCCAATCGGGTCGCTTGAATGCATCAGTAGCGCATGGACATGTGACCGTGGATGGCGTGCTGTAGCTTCCTGTTAAACGCAGTGATTATGTCACTATGGCCGTTCACTGACTTCCAGTTTTAATATAACCGGGTGGAATTATAATAAGTAATGTGTCGTAATGTCAGCATGTTTTTGCCACCATCATCGGCAGCAGAAATGGTTCAGGCATCATCTAACGTGCTGCAAGATATAGTAACTGGGTAAATGTGTTGAAAGCTATCAAAGTATGCCCCATCCTCCCTCCATTTAATTTCTAAAAGCTGGTGCGGTAATGTGACTCATACACTGTTTACTGCCTTAGCATTAGTGGCTTGCAACCATTCAGTTGATGTTTGAGGGATGAGTCGACGACCCTCCTGATGTGCCAGTACCTTGCCAATGTACGGTGCTTGAGGCAATACCTCCATCTAGTGATGAAAAATAATATAACACTTTATAGATGTTTTTTTTTAAATTTTATTTATTTATTTTATTACAATGATAAGCATTTAGCTACGTTTAGCTGTAGGTACATCATACTGAGAACTCGAACGACATAAGAATTTTCACAAATAGGCTATTATCCTCTGTAGTCTACAGTTCTTTACACGATTAACTCTGTATTTAATTGATTTTGCATTTAACTACACATTCTAAAATGACAAATTCTTAGTTATCTACACAGCCAGTATTTCTATGCTTATATAAAACCATACCATCATACACAAAACAAATAAATCTAATAATTTTTATTTGATTTCCACAGAATGTAGAAGGAGAAACTTAGTTGGAGGTACACACATCACTGTGTTGATACATGTAATGCCATGATCTGTTGTTATATTTATATCTTTTATGTGTTTGTCCAGTGCAGACAGCTATGTTGCATATGTTCGCCAGGATGATTAATTCTGTTGTGTTAATCTGCTCTACCAAGGAGAATGCAGACAGAAACTAAATCAATGACACAGACACAACTGCCAACCATATCTCAACCACAGTGAGCAAATATAAACATTCAAACTCTGCAACACAGATTAGAGACAAATAAATTGGGAAAAGACACTCCTTAAAGTACTATTTGATTTACAGATAAACACTGATGCTAATCTTATTTTATTCTGGACTCCCTGTGGTCTAACTATAGGGGTAGCCTACATCATCTACTCTCCCTCTGTCCCATTTTTGCTCTCACCTGTTGATGGAGTTAGCGCTGCTGCTTCCACTGCCCATGTTGCCGTCTCACTACTGGACGCTTGCAGCCTCGGCCTGCAGCCACTCCACTCCAGTACCTGAGGCCAATGGACACACCTGTCCAGGTGAGGGACAGATCTGCAGTCCAGTCACCCTGTCCTCTGGCCAAGCCCCTGACTGTCAGTCAGTATTAATGGCTGCTAACCCAGGGCCACGAGGTACAGTAAGACACTGTGGGTATATGCTCAGATAAATCTCAGAGATGAGATAATGCTTCTGAATCTATTATTGAGTATGAGTACGGCAACTCCTACCTACAAATAAAAGAGGGAAAATAATCAAACAGCAAAGGTAAAAAAAAAAAACACAACTCCATTAAGGCACACACAGAAGAACTAAAATAGCACAATTAAATATTGATTTTGTTATAATCATAATACAATAACAGAAAAACAGAGGGATACAATAGATGTATATTAGCAATAATGGTAACCATTTAATGACAGTCAGTTTAAAAAAGAATGTTCTTCCATAGTAGTGGGAGGGAATATTTGAAGAGCTCATTGCCCAAAATGAGACATTACAATTTCTCAATGTAACACAAACTCTCAGTGTGTAAATTGAAACAAGACTAAATCAAGATAAATGACATTTTGCTTTACTGGTTGTCAAGTATTTAATCTTACTCTACTGTTGGTAAAGTATGTTCTCAGCTGACCAAATACTATTTATGCAGCTTATTTTTATTTTAGAGAGACTTAACAATTAATTTCCTTCAGTTTGTTGCAATCTGTATTTTAGCTGCATCCAGAAAAAATATATACTGACTGTTGTACATTGAAGGACAGTTTCACCATAAGTGGAAGACCGGGGATTATTCTGGGACTACTACCATAGTGAGCTCTTCTTCACCTCATCCCTCACAGACCTCATATAAAAGAAGTACCAGGCAGTCTAAGAATGGTTGACAAAGCTACTATGGCATGATGCCTGAGTGTTTGCCCATTATTATATTGTGCCATCAGATTCCATACCCTTTAGTTTACCTAATGTGGCAATATCTAAGTTCGAAGATCTTCATTTTCTTTTTCTCTCCAGACTCCAGACACACATTGAGCAGACAGTTGGCCTAACACCTGTCCATTGTTCAGGTCAGTTCTTAAATAGATACATTGAGATAATGAGGGTAAAGACTGATTAGCTCAAAGTCCTAATGGCCAGTCTCACATGCACACAGTGACACTCTGTAACAGAGATAGAGCAGATGTGTTTTTTGTAATGTTGTATTAACCTTTGAAGATGTTAATGAAATATAACAACTACTGTTGTTATATAATTTTACTCTTAGATTATTAAAGCCTATGTATAGTTGCATCTATACAGCATGCGGATCAGCTGAAGTAGCCTACAAATAGTAGCATTAAGTGCTTTATTTCTTTATTGTCTTTTTGAATACATTTAAACAAGACATGAAAGCACTACTGTCTGCCAGAAGCTGCCTCCAAAAGCATGATTGCACACACACACACACACACGAACACACAGGCAGACGCATATCAGCAGAGCCTTTCTTCCTCCATTTTTACCCACTAATTTCTCAGCAGCAGTGCAGTCAGCTGCGGGTCACATGACTGGCGTGCCTGGTCTCACTGAGCATGCTCAGACCCCTCAGTGTTGTCAGGCAAAATATAAGACAGCAGTAGGAGCAGAGATCTGCAATAGATAAACACACAGACTAACACACACTAACTGGATTGCTCGCAGACGCACATCACAAGCGGCGGGAGACAGACGAGACTGAGAATCGGGGGATTGGTGCCCCTGGTTCCTTTGATATCTTATTTTGATAGGCTTATTTCCATCTATCATTTCAGTGGAAAACAGCCGCCGAGAGAGAGCGAGAGCGGCAGGTGTGCCCTTTAAGAGGGGGAGCAGCTGAGGCAAGGACAGCATCTCGGTCTCCATCCTCTGTGAAGGTAAGTGTGGATGGATGGGGTGGCGGTGCATAGCGTGGGGGGAGGGGAAATCCGCCTAACTGCATCAGTGTTTGTGTTAAATATTATTAAATATAATTAGAAGCAGGAATGGGGATGGTGTGTGTGTGTGTGTGTGT
>JAPMOB010250412.1:0-11082 GCA_029875015.1 Lepomis gibbosus | reverse complement strand
AAGTTTTCCTTTTGTGTACATCAGCCAAAAAGTTGAGGTGGTTGAGCTTATTTGACTTGCTGGAAATTGCATTCTTCTGCGATGTGACGATTGCACAAGGGCACATTGCGATGGCGATGCTAAAACGATATATTGTGCAGGCCTAGTTGCAACCTTGATATTGAGAGTCCCGGCTGAACTTTTAGTTTGGGGAGAAAAGTGAAGCTTGTCATAATAATGGGTCAGAACTTTTCTGTCTGGGTCAAAGTATTTTCTTGCCTTTTTTCACAAACAGTTCAGTTTCCCACTTGAATGGAGAAGCGGAAATGGAGTGACCAGGCGTTTCTTCTGGTTCAGAGGGCTCTAATAGAGGTTTTCAGTCATTCAGGGCAATTTTGACAAGTTTTGACAAGTTGTTTTTCTCCCCGAAACCTTTTTCCTCATTTGTCACAGCACAATAATAGAAAGAGCAGTGGCAGCTGTAGTAAAAGTTGTAAAGAACTTTCAGCTCAACTACACTTGTGTAGTTATATTTATTCCTATTATGTTTAAATCAGTGTGTTCAGGTATGACATTTACATTTACTCATTTGGTGGACGCTTTTATCCAAAGCAACTTACAAGCATCAATACAGTAAGAGATCAAAAACACTAGTAAGAGCAGCAGTAAGTACTAGTAAGAGCTATTCACACGTATGGCATCAATGGGGTAATGAAAAAAAGGTCAGTGTTAACTTAATAATGCAATCAAATCGAAGAAGAAGAAGAGCAGATGAAGTGCATGTTGGATGTTAGAGGTGTTTTGTTTTCAAGAGCTTCTTGAAGTTATAGAGGGCCCTGCTCTGCTGGCATGTTGTACCTCGTTCCACCATCATGGTGTCACAGATGAGAACAATGGGAATGTGATTTCTTTGTGTGTTGTAGGGTTGAGTATAATTTTAAATTTTAAGGTACCAGTACCAAAACCAGTACCCTTAAAGTGATACCAATACCAACAGAATACTACATTCAATACCTTGCATAAAATCCCACCTGTTGAAGCCATATAGTTGATTGGTAGCTTATTATTGTTGTTATGGACAAGCAAGGAAATCAATTTTTTTTTTTGTTTGTTTCAACTAACTGTTACATAAAAGTATTGGGAAAATGTATCAGATCCTCCTCCTGTTCACTTAACTGCATTGAAGACTCTCAAACAGGAGAAAACAGAGGCTGCACGTCCAGCCGATCAAACAAGTACACCTGAAGCAGCTGCAGCCGGAGGCTCCTTGAGTAAAATCAGCTGATCGCCGCGCCACAAAACGTTTAATTGATGTGAGAGAACGCAGCGGTCGATCAGTGGCAAGTGATGTGAATAGCAAGTAAAAATGTACAGAGAAGTGTGATACCAGGAACATGCCTGAGAAGGTGAGCTGCAGTTAAAATCATTCATGGCCTTTTTTATACAGTTTATGGTGCAAGCACATAAGGGAAAAAAATGGCGTGCTCTTCTCTTTGTGTTGCTTACATGTTTGGCTGCAAGCAAAACCATACAGTCATTTTTTGCCGCGATTCGGTTACAATAAGTAACGATTGAAGTACTGGTTTGATTGGAGACATTTCGATTCTACTACCCATCCCTAGTTTGTAGGGCTGGCAGAGCCAGTCTGCATTCGTCTGAGCACAGTGGCAGAAAAGGAACATGAGCTTGTATTATGGAGTTTAGGTAGATTGCGTGCAGACCCGGGAGTCACTGTGTTTTCAAGCATTAGTGACTTGAATTGATGGAGCTTAAGAAAACAAAATAAACTGATCTCATCATTTTGTAATAATAAGACTAATAACAACAGTATGATTTAACAATATTGCTTTTATTGTATGTTTAACTGCCAGATATTAATGTGACAATTACTCTGGAATAGAGCTGAAACGATTAGCCATTAAAAGAAATAATTTCTCTGTTTTGTACTGTTACACAATATATTTTTATTATGGATTGTTGGTTGGACAACTTTTCCAATAATTCTGTAGTTTTTTCATTACTACCTTACTAGAATTACAAGTAATTGATTGTAAATAATAATAAAATAATTAAAATTATTGTACTTTTCAGAAATAATGGAATTGTGTTGAGTCTAATTTTTAACAGGCGATATTTTGAAATGACTGTTATTCCAAAACGCGATTAAATATGAATTTCACTTCTGTAAATGACTCATATCCCAGCAGTTCTGTTTTTCCCCCCCGTTTTGTCTTTTCTACTTTTCTTTTTGGCACTTTCCACCAGAGAATTCTTTTAGCATGTATTACCTCAGGCAGTTATATTCAAAATAATATATTAATACAACTCAAAGATTCAGTGGGGAGCTCCCAGTTGGCTGAACAGCAACTAAACAGATGTCTGAGTTGTCAAATTGAAACCTTTAAATTGCCGTCCTGCTGCTGCAGAGCTTTTCAACTAGCTGCAAATTTCCCTGCAGAGTCAAAAAATTATCAAGATATATTACACAGCAGAACACATAATATAATATTCTATTCTATTCTATTAAATACTATTCTGTTCATTTGAATGTGTTGTGTCTTTTGTCTTTTCAGAAAGCGACTGTCAGCTTCTCACCAAACTGCCCAAAGTCAAATGTATTCGCAACAACAAAAGAGAAGGTATGGCAGCAACAGCGGTGTGTCTATTTGTGTGTATTTGTCTTTAATTGTGTAGATGTACATGTTTTTGTTTACATATGTGTGTGAGAGAATTTGAATTAGCATTTCCAATGCGTGTGATTGAGTGTGTCTATTTGCATGTTTAATTATCCACACAGCTTTTGTATGTGTGTGTTTCTGCATACATTTTCCAGCCGTAAACTGTATGTGTGCATGACTGTATAAAAGGTATTTTAGTGTGTGTGTTTTCATTCCATTGCCTAAACATTTCCATATATAAACACACACGCTCACAGACAGACGGTCAGTCGGTGAGTGAAGTGAAATTGATTCATTCATCTCTTGTTACATATGGAAGAGCAGAACTGAGGTGAATTGAAGTGACAGGAGCTGCTACTGAAATAGAGTCCAGAGAGGCAGAGAGAGATGGCGGCTGTCATTTACGAAATTTTATTTAAGAAAAAAATGTCTTCGATGAGCTGAAACCAAATATACCACAAATTCAAAAGCAAGACCACAACCTGAAATTTGACTTCTCTCTATGTAAAATGCCAGAAAAGCGTAACATTCATAAATAACTTGGCAAAATCATAAATGACAACCAGTGGAGAGTTAGTACCTCAATCATTCCAAATGTGGATGGTGCTCCTCATTTGAATGGTTAATACAGTCATGCGTCATGGCCATGCTTATCATTTTTCTATATAATCCATTTGGAGCTGCCTCCATGCTCTTATATATAGAATACAAATGAATGCAGTACACAAATTAACATGACAGCTTGACAATATGATGGGGTCATGATCATTTTTGGGAACTAAAGGAATCGTTAGGGTCCAAAAAAGGTCCCTATTATTCCACCACAGATGATTCTGGATGTATGCACAGAGGCTTTAAGGAACTGACTGGCTGGAAGGTGTGGGTTAACTTTTAGTTAAAGTCCACACTGGACTTTATAACTGGACACTTATGGTGTTCGTGTTTGATTGCAGTTCGTAATGAATGTGTCTGTATTTAACTAAAGACCGCAACAGTGGCGCTTAAAGATCTTGGTGCCAGGGTTATTTGTGTAACCAACAACCGAATAAATAGGATAAATAGCATCTCAGAGAGAACCAAGCTAATTTAATTCCAAATGGGTTTGATTTGCATGAATCTAGACGTCCAAATTAATTAACAGTACGTTTAAAAACTAAAAAGAAAAGTTAGCTGCAGTGAATGTTGTAGCCTGAGTCTGAGGGACAGAGGCAGGGGAGAGGACCAGAGAGGAAATAGAACCAAACCTGTATAAAAAGTAAAGATGTGCGGATAAGTCACAGTTACGGTAAGAGTGGGGGACTGGAAAAATTGCAAGACAGATAAAGTCCCTCTGTAGATTTAGTGTTGAGATCAGAAATCCATTTCTCCTCAGTCTGAAGCAGCAACTGGTTGAAGTCTCCACCTTTGACGGCATGGCCCTTTTTTCCCACCGTGTCTGATGTGGATAAAACAGGAAGCCCCACTGGTACGGCCCTTTTTAAAAGCTCTCCTTCTGAAAGCTGCAAATGACACCTGAAATATATTTAGATTTATTTATAGAGCATGCATCACACTGTTACAAACTTTCTGACAGTTCAGGACCCTGTTAGTGCAACTTATTCATACAAGTCAACATTCACTATGTACCTGTCTTTTATAGTCTATATAATTGCAACACAAAGGTTTAATCTAGGGCTGCAGCTAACGATGATTTTAGTATTCGAAGCTTCAATAGATTATTTCAACGATTCATTGATAAGTGCTTTTGCTTGGCAACGGCAGCATATGATAATATTAATAATTATATTAATAATTATATTTGTAGAATTAGAATAATAAGACACAGTCAGCCCAGGCCTATATGCTTGCAGCTGTTAATGATTCAGCAGTAAGAATCACAGTCTCTCCCCGCGTGAGAGTGGGGGGAAAAAGTGAGCTCCCCAAAAAGCCATGGTATAGTTCACACACTGGGTGAGTTAAAAGGTGCAGCTCCCCGACACCCACTTAAGGAATGACTGTGTGTTATAACTCACGGCCCAAAAAGGAGAACAACAAAGGCACGTGGTCACATTTTCAGCTGAGGACTGCAGCTTTCTTTGGCTTCAACTCAACAATCAGTCATGATTTCAATTAAATGCTAAAGCTGCTGTTACTGTTACCTTGTCTGTAGTCCGCTGGCAGAACACCGGTGCTTTCTGATCAGGAGCCGTCGTGCTGTTGCCGAGATGACAAAAAGTTTCATTTTACGGTGGACGGACGGTAACATTACAGAGTTGTTATTTTTTTTTAGCTTGAAATAATCCCACACTTTGGACACTTTCTTCTTTGTCCCTCGCTATTTCGTCTCTCTTCCTCCACTTTGCAAACAGCTCCATTATAATCACGTCGTGTTCGCAGCGTGAGCGCGATGTGCAACAGTAATAAATGTCCCTGCGAAACACTGTGCTGTATAGTTAAATGGATTAAACAAAGCATTGATGACAGACGGTCACGTTGCGCCATTCTCACTGGTGGCAAACTAAGGTAGAAAACTTTGAGAACCCACTTCTAAAATGCTTTATTTTGGCTCGGTAAACTCATGTTACGGCACAGACTTGCTTCCGTAACGTGTGTCTTGTTTTGTTTTTTCTTTCACTTTCTTTCTCTCATTCTTATGTTTTATAGCCGTTCCCTTTCTCACTCACCCACCTCTGTCTGCCTCTCTCTCTTTAACAACAGGGACACTTGTCCTACATGCTGTCACTGAAGGATTTCATTATAGCACTGTCATGCTGATCACACACTGACACACACACACATTCAGAGGCAAGGTTCATCAGTTCGGCTAGTTAATAGTTTATGGCTTTAGGCCTTCTGACTTGATTGTCTTTTTAATGCCCATAAAAACACACCAGGCCGATACATACCGTATATCTTCTCTGACACACGCGCACACATACAGTTAGTACTCATATACTTGTGAGGACCCCCATAGACATAATGTATTCCTGTTTCTTACATTAGCCTAACTCTAATCTAAAGGTAGTTTCCGATTGCTTTATTTATGGATAAATAATAAAAATATATATTTTTTGTAGTCCATCTTAATTTGCCGTCAAACAGCCAATGCATTAACTGTACAGATCCCCAGGCTAGCTTGCAAATGCAGATATTATGTGTGCTTTTTATGTGTTTGTATGACCCTCTCCAGAGATGCTCACAAGTCTTTGAGCTAGAGTCCAAGTCAAGTCTCAAGTCTCTCGTGGTTATTACGAATGTTGTATCACCTGCTGCGTTCAATCCAGGTTGCTCATAGAACTGCATAGCTGTAAGGAATTCAGTAACTGTAACCTTTTTTTCATTTACAGAGCACAACCATGTAATGTGCAATGCAATTATTGACGGCTTATTAAATACTGTAAGTCAAAACACTACCAAGACTCTTAAACCCAGTGTAACGTTAACTAAATAAAACTGTGACGTTGCAAAATCAACAATAAACCTGTAATCTTTTTTTAACTTACAGAGCACAACCATGTAGCCAAATGTACAATGCGTCTACAATTAATAACAGTTTATACTGTAAGTCAACAAACCCTGTTGATTTTCATACCCAGTGTAAAGTTAACTTAATAAAACTGTAAAGTTACATGGTCAACAATAAAGCTGGAACCTGTTTTGAACTCACAGAGGACAACCATGTAATGTGGAATGCAATTAATGACAGCTTAACTACTATAAGTCAACACACCCTGCAGTATCTCAAACCAGTGTAACGTTATAACTAAATAAAACTGTAAGGTTACATGATCAACAATAAACCGGCAATAATAAGGTGATGGCAGCCCGTGGGACGTAAATGATTACGTTAATGACCACAAGTTTGGCAAGTAAACAAACGCTCATTCCTCTTTTCATAATGAACAACAGTCAGAGTTAACCTCTCGTAGGTCGTAGCTGAAGCAAGAAGCAAGCTAACGTTAGATGGCCAATGCTGAGCTAAACATGTTTACTCACCACAGGTTACTAACCTATTTGCGTTCAGCGCTTCTTTGTTTGGGTCTTGTTGTATGAAATTTTAAAGCCAAAGTTTTTGATGAATGGCTCAGCAGCTGCCGGCGTTTGTTGTCCTCTCTCACGTGCGGCCGCGTGCAGCAGATGTTACGTGTTACGTAGGCAGGTTATAGGTAACGGAGGGAAGCTCATCAGATGTTTTCTAAAAAATAAACATTGGCCTCGAGTCCGAGTCGAGTCTGAAGTCTTTTGAGGACGAGTCTCAAGTCGAGTCTGAAGTCACACGAGTCTGAGTCTCTAACTCGAGTCCCCATCTCTGACCCTCTCTCTTCAGCGGTGCACCAATGTAATAGCTTGGCCACAAACTAAAACTTCAGGCTTGCATCATTTCCTTGCACTAACATTCTTTATAATGTGTGCTACCCAACAGTGCGTGAGTTCACGTTCACAAACTGATCAATCAATTCACCAGAAACATACAAACAGAAGCATGTTCAATGAATGGCGCCCTTTAGGCGCGTTCATGCACAAAACTGTGTGGACACATTTCATTTCAAGGTTCACTGCATTTACGCTTGTGTTCAAAGTGGTCACGATGCTCCTCTGACCAGCTCCAGAGGTGATTTGGATAATCAGATTACATCTTGAGTGCAGTTATACCTGTACTTTCATGAGGTGAAGCACTGTCCGATTACAATCCGATCATCAAAGACACATTTTAATACCCGGCGCAAATGGGTTATATGATTTAAACAAAGTGCTTGATGGATTGTTAAGCAATATTGACACCTTTCCAGCGTTAGAATTAGGATGGCTGCACCTGACAATATTTTAATATTTTCCTAAATGAAGAATTCAACAAACACGGCCCCTACATGCAGTCTGAAATGTCCTCACAAACGTACAATAGCACACACACACACACACACACAGCTGTGATAGGTAGACAATTATTATGTGTGAGTTATTAATGTACATTAACACTCTCCCCTGTACAAAGTCAGCCTCTCCCGCACTGTATGTGGTGTGTGTGTGTTTTTGAGTAAATGGGTGTCCACTTGTGTGAGGGTGCTCGTGTATCTGTGAGCCTGCTTGTATGTGGGTCCAGTTTATGTGTGTGTGCGTGTGTGTGTGTGTGTGTGTGTGTGACCATCCATCCAGAAAATAAAGCCTTATTGAGGATGAAATGGGATTTTTAATTGGCTGAGCCTCGGCCTAACAGAGCAGCGTGAAACTTCACAGCCCCTCGTACAATGTCACCGGCACACACACTCACAATGGACCCACACGCGGTCATAGTAACACACACGCACGCACACACGCAGTATTGCACACTCAGCCTTGCACGTGTGTACACACTTATTCAAAAGGCCACACACACACACACACACACACAAAGAGTACGTCTCCATGTCAGGAAGTATTGATTAGACCATTTAGTCCAAATAGAAGAAAACACTGGCCCCCATCAGGGAGACCTCCCTAACAGGCCCATTTAAACACACACGCACACACACACACACACAAGCACGCTCACACACACATACATACTCACACAATCTGTCTCTGTCTGTCCGTCTACGACACAACCACAATCAGCCAACACACATTTTCTCCTCCTGACACTAACTTTCATTCCCATTCTCTCTCTCTCTCACACACACATGCACACAAACCTATCCTCTTACACACACACACACACACACACACATGCAGTGTGATGGGCCTGTTAAAAGGTTGTGTCCATGTCTGACAGGGCCTCTAAGAGCCCTGCATCGATTTCCCTCTTTGCTGACTGACTGAGAAAGCGAGCAAGCGAGAGTGAGAGAGCGAGCGAGCGAGAGAAAGAGAGAGATAGGGGATGTCATTAGGTAGAGCAAGGCACTAACAACGCCAAGGTTAAGGGTTCAATTCCCTTCCAGTGCCTGAAGGTATTCTGCCCTTCTGCGGATGTGTATATGTCTGTGTGTGTGGGAGGAGGATGGAGGAGGGCGTGTGTGTAACTGATAGTCACAGCTCGTGAGCGTGAAAGTTGAATATATACTGTCTTATCCGATCTGCCGCCCTGAAAAGAATCAATTTCAGCAGGCAAAGTGGAGGATTTCAATTTAGCAGAGAGCAGCTCTGACGGCTCTGAGGCTGTATGTTCGATATCAGCTGTAACGCTTGCACTGGACGGATACTGCGCGGGTTTTAAAGTATGTATGTATGTATGCAGTGTATTTGACCTGAAGAGTCTCTGGGAAAGTTAACAACAATCACGACTACTTGTCAGAAGTATGATTTAAAACAGCACCTCAGGCCTCCACAAAACCAGCTGCATGTAAAATTTTATAGGATAATTTTATCTATTAGATTGTTGATTTCTATTCAGAGGTGGACTTTTATTAGTAGAACCATTAGTATTAGTTTTAAAGATTTTTGTAAATGATGTTTAATAAATATTCTTTCATTCAAATCCTTAAAAAATATATCTTAAATGGCAATACAATAACAACTATGGATATGTATTTTTTTTTCATTGGTTTGTTACTTAGAAAATAAGAATCATTAGAATATCATTATGCAAATAAGGGAGAATCTTTTTACTAATGTGCTGCATGCTGTTTCCAAATCATAGTGGATTGAACACAATCTGCAAGACGTGGTTCATTTCGTTCATTGCAAACATCACATATGTTCCTGTACAGCACTACAATTTCTTATCTGAGTTCGATCCAGTTTAGATCAGATTGGAAAATCTGTAGTATCAAATGCTTCGTTACATCCTGTAGGAGTCGGCTAAGACGCTAGCAAAAAAATGCAGAAATGTTTTACTTAAGACAAAATAAAATCATGCTTTCAGAAACCTTTTTAAAACCTCACTGGAAAGAAACACTTGGCTGTCAAATGAAAATCAAATCTGTTTGTTCCAGTCATGTAACTCAAAGAGCAACGTAAACACTTTTTAGACACTAACTACATTTCACTACATGTTGTTCTGTACACCAGAAATAACAAACGACACATTCAGCATATTACTTATACATGGTGAGACACAGTGTGACTCTTTCATGAGACATTTCTCTTGAGTCTCTGGTCAGATTAAGAAATACTATAGCAGTTGCTTTGTCAATGACAACACGAGGCAACAAGTCCTTAATAACAACATAGCTCAAATTTTGAACATCATCTCCCAACCGGACCTACGTCTCAGAAATTACGTGACCTATGTTACATGACATAAACACGTGGAGACCACAGCGACAAAAAGGAGGTGAACTGTAACTGCTAGTGTCACGGCTGATCTGCACAGCTGTTGGGTTCACTGGTCAACATGCATAAAATCAATGACTTAGGCTTAGGCGCACACCCCTGTGAAGGTGAGGGCAAGGGGCTACGGGGGGCTAATGTATCTAACGCTACAAAGCTAACGTAGCTAATGCTACTTTTTTCATTACAAAAACGAATCAATCCTGTTTCAAACAGGAACCTCGGTGAAAAGCGGCTAATTTACTATCCATCCACCCTGCCCACCACCACCGAAACACAACTTTCTGACTATTTAGCATACATGACCGTCTTGTGTCATGTGTTTGGGTTGTACGGCCACAAGAGGTCGCTACCACAATAAACATAAACACCAATTTTGTGTGGCTAAACCGCCTTATATGGTCGTTTTTCAGTGGAGGACAGGCGCCAACAAGGACTGAAACATATTGTAACATAAGTTTAAATAAAAGTGGTGAAGTTGTGGAGCTGTTTGCTAACTTTATAAAGCAGATACATGTTTTATGTGTGCAATTATAGATAAGGTTAAACTGTATGAAGCATTCCCCAAAAAAATATTTCCATATTTATGTTCAGGTCTGATCAGGTCCAGAGTGCGGGGGGCTGATGCTGCGAGGGCCGGGGTGCTTACCTTCCTGGACAGCCACTGTGAGGTCAACAAGGACTGGCTGCCCCCCCTGCTGCAGAGGATCAAACAGGTAGACAACAACCCAATCTGACATCTATCAGCAGTGAGTGTGTGTGTGTGTGTGTGTGTGTGTGTGTGTGTGTGTGTGTGGAGCTTCACGAATAAATCACAATTCACAGTCAGCTCACTTGTCTAACCTTGAAGAAGAGTGTGTATGTGTGAGAGAGAGAGAGAGAGAGAGAGAGAGATGACTCCAGCGGTCGAGTTGAAACAGCACCATAAGAGAAAATAGCTGTCGGTCTGATTGCCTCACATTAAGAAATAAGTGCTGCACTCTCTCCTTCACCTCGCTCCTCCCCTCTTCTCTCCTCTGTTTGTCTTCTGTCCTCTCTTCCTCTCCTCTTTTTCACTTTTTACCCCTTGTCATTTCTTCCTCCCTTTTCTCTCACCTCCTTTTCTCTCTGCTCCTCCTCTCACCTTTTGTCTATATTCATACCTCCTCTTTTTGTCCATTTCATCTTTCCTGTCCTGTTTTGTGAAGTCCCTCCCTTTACC
>JAPMOB010250410.1:0-16430 GCA_029875015.1 Lepomis gibbosus | reverse complement strand
CTGAAGAACCTCTTACTTAACGTAACCACCCCCACCCCTACACACACCTGTGAAAGCTACATCCTTGAGTATAGAAGTGTAATGTATAGTGTTCAGTATTATAAACTGTACAGTATGGGTTGTGGTGAGGTGGGGGGTTCAAATGGTAGAGGCTTATTGTGATAAGCTGAACCTGAGCTTGTAAGTTTGTAATCAATGATAGGGATTAATGCGTGTATCAAAGACAAGAAAAAGAGCCAGGTTGCTTTTATCTGAGGTCGCTAAGATTACAGGAGCAAAGGACACACATGAAAAAGAGAGAGAGAGCCACGAGGATAGTGAGAGAGACCGTAAAAGCAGGCAACAGAGTGGAGGAGGGGGAGAAAGAGAGGGGGACAACGTGAGATAATTATTATCATAGAGGTGGTTTTCCAAGGTCAATATTTGAGATTCTCCTCAACTGTCTCTCTGAAGCAGAACACCGCTGCCCCCCAGCACCTCCTCTCTCCGCCGTTGCCTCAGGCAAACTCCTATCTTCCCTTCCCTTCTTCTCCCTTTGCAACACTTCCCCCGTCACTCATTCAGCAGAAGAAGGCAGTGTCCCATCCCCCTGGTCAGCGCCAGGAATGAGCCGAAGCTATAGCCGACAGCTGGCGGATAGCTTCTCAAATACAGAATGAATTAAATGGGCAATAAACAAACAGGCCTCCTTTCTGTGTAGTTTGGGGAGCCACCCGTCAGTCAGCGAAGAAACAAGGTAACTGGGCATCAAACCACATCTCCCAGCCCTTACCTCATTGGCCTGTAAGAAAAACACCTGCCAATCATGAAAATTGTTAGGTCATTATGTTTTGACAGGCTGTCAAGACTCAAGACAGTGGGGTTGAAATCATGGATGGGGGTTGCGCAGGGGGCACCAGGCTGCAAAGTAGAGGCAGGTGAACCAGAGTTTGACAGTGTGAACTCAAAATTTCTCCCGAGGACTGGAACGTACACAAGAGACTAAGATCATTTTAGGTGAGCAGTCTTTCAGTTGTCAAAACATGCTAACAGTTCATTAAAAAAAAAAAATCAATAAGTGCATGTATATGCGGGTTTCAAGAGGTTTTGAAAATGAGAGTTTATGGATTTGGAAAGTCTCACATATATCCATCATCAACTGCTTATGCACATACACAGACAAACAACCAGTCACACTCACATTCACACCTAAGGACAAGTCACCAATCAACCTAGGCCGCATGTCTTTGGACGGCACGGGGAGAACATGCAAACTCCACACAGATGGCCGGGGCAACCGGGGTTTGAACCCGCAACCTTCTTGCTGTGAGAAAAAAAGATCTGGTACCAGCTTTTCGAATGTGGAGATTTGCTGTTTTTCCCTGTGATATACCACTGTGAGCTGAATATCTTTGGATTTTGGACTATTGGTCAGGCAAAACAAGACACCTGAAGATGTCACTTGCTTTGGGACATTTTATCAACTGAATCAATTGATTAATTGACAGATTAATTCATTAATAATGAAAATAATAATTTGTAGCTAACTTTGAAAGTCGCTGAAATGTCCTGAATCTAAAGTGTGGGAGCCCTGAGTTGAGTGCGCGCGCATACACACACACACACAACCCCACACTATGTCTACACCAGTGCCGCCAGGGTGGCTCTGGGCATTTGCCTCTGCAAATGTTCTCTAACACCAATAAAAGCCCTGTTTCTTTTTTTTTTACATAACCACGATTGCAGGCCAGTGCCACTACTGATATGAGATGATGCAACAAGCTGAGACAGACTCTGAACGGCTTCCACTTAAGAAACAAACACAACAGAGAAGAACAGTGACAGCACATGGCAAATGAATGCAAACTTGGGAGAAATGGAACAGGGAGAATAATTCAATCTTCTGCCACCTCCTCCAGTCAGCCAAGGAGAACTGAGCTGAGGGAAAGGTGAGGGGAAGGAGGAGGCAGAGGAGGAGGAGAGAGGGCTGAGGCGTGGGATGGCTTTCTCCCTGGGCAGGGCTAGGGTGGCAGGCGCCCAGATAAGCTGGGGCCGAGCAAAGATTAACTGCTTGCTCTGATGGAAGAGCAAAATGAAGGCAAGCCAACCTCTGATTCCCTTGGCCTCTCTGTGTGAGTGTCCTGACTCTGCGGGGACAAGCGGTCAGGATTGTTTACATTAACCATGATGAGAATGTTTTAACAGAGTCAACACCAGCTCAGGCAGAAACTAATGCCATCCCTCCTGTGAGCAATATTAGCTGCATGACCTCTCATATCCGTTCTCATCTCTTTTTGTCTTTCACATAGTCAAACTTTTCTTTTACCGCAGTCTTACGTTAAAGACTTATACAATAGCCTCGGTGGGCACACCTGCAGAGCTGGGAAATGGTTTTTCTGAAAATCACTTCTAATTGTGTCAGCCAATCTAGCTGCTGAAGCACAGGATTACAGTAAGACAGAGCTTCCCTGATGAAACCAAGCTGTTCTGCAAGATATGTAGCAGTCTAGTGAAGTTGATTTCTTGGATCATTCCAGTTTGGTTGAGTTCATGTGCTAAAGCTCTGTTAGCTCAGCAAAGAATGGATCTGTCTTATTACCACAGGTACTTTTTTTCCTTCACTGCCACAGTTTTCCAGAAAAGTCAGAAATCTGAAGAAAACCACCATTGGCCACTCAAATATGTTTTTAGTATTTCATTCCTTTGTGTGGTGGTAGTACACAACTGTTTTTTTTACTTTCAATAATTTGGAAAAGGCCCACAATGCAATAATTACAAGAGCATTTATCTACTCTACATCACTGGATTGATAAACCAGTAGTTATTTGTGCAATCACTGAACCAATATTTCTTTCTAGGATGAAAAAATAGATTTTGTGCATTTTGCAAAAACAAATCATTATCCAAATATCTGCAGCATCTTCTCCAATTAATTTAGAATCAGAATCAGCTTTTTTGTCAAATACGTTTAAACATACAAGGAATTTTCTTGAATTTTGGTGCAAGAAAGATAGTAGCTAGAAAAATATAAACAGGTATATATAAACTGCAGGTCAAGAAATATAAATATAAAATATAAAATTGACTAAGATATGAAAATAATGATAAAGAATATGTACAAATATATGGCTGCTGTTTAAAACCATAAGTGTGTTTCCATATGCTTAAGTAACCAGGTCACTCCTGTGTGTTTCTACAGTATCCTTCTTAAACAAGAAAACCAGTTTCTGTAATTAGGGTATGGGATCAGAGAACCCAAATAAAGACATCTAGATTTCTGCTGGTGAAAGCTGATTATTTGGCCACCTATTTGTGGATGAAACTGGGTTTCTGCAGGGTTTAGATGAGCGTAGGTCATCAGACCTCAGACAGAGAATGTATCACTTAGAGAGCAGTGCACCCAGATGAAAGGAAAAACCATTACGTGTGGCGGATCATCTTGATATCCAAAACAATTAAATGCAAAGTTTGATGTCTCACTGTGTCGCTGATCTAAATGCTTAAAAATATGGTATTCTAATAAAGAATTCTGACTGATGGACTTACCAGCATGTTTATAGTTACCTGCAAGTTAATGTCATTTAGTTCCTTCATTCAGGATATAGGCAACTCTCTGTTTTGAGAGTGATACTCTCAAAACCATCAACTCTAAATTATATAAAATTGATTTGTCTCTCTCTCTCTGTATGCTCAGCAGTGGAGAAAGAACAACTTTACAAATACATAGCATAAAACACCTTGATAGGTGTGACTTTATGTGTTTATCTCATTCTGTGAAATGAGACATACTGTGAAAACAGCTCCTTCCTTCCGATCAATGGTCTGTCAGGAACTAACAGCCCCTTTTCAGGCCACAAGCCCCTTATTTGCCTTGTCCATTCCACAAGGGAGAAAAGAAGGGACTCGCTCAAGCAGAACCAGACTCTGCATCACACTGGAATTAAAGCACAGCTTCCCAGGGTCAGAGGCAAGCTATGGATATCAGGCCAGAATTCAGATAGGGATTATTTAACTTACCACCAACAGCTACTTCACCAACAAGCAACCCCTGGCCTCTCACTCATGATCAGGTTAAAAAGAAATACCTTTTCATTAACAAACAAGATAAATACTTGTATTATTGAACCCAAATAACCTTTAAAAATTCTGCATTTGCATGAACTAGAGTGCACTCAGTAGGGTGCGGATCTTAGCCAGGTGTGTCTGGGGGCATACTTATTAATCTGCAGATGCTCCAGTTCAAGATGAGACCAAATGTTTCTGTGGATGTCAGTTTTTGTAGCCACGACAATGGCCAAAATGTGCCATGCAACAGGCCAGGTAAGCCTTGATTTAGCCTAGCCGATTGCTGGAAACGCCTCTTGCCATGACGTAACGCATGTCATAACATGGCAAATACTGCTGAAGCTTTTACGATAGGCTCAGTCAATAAAGCATTTTTTTATATTGTCAATTATCGCAACCATGTCCACAGCATACAGTCAAAAATGTGCAGACAAAATATTAAGCTGATGGGTAGTGTGCTAAATTAGCCTCCGACAGATACATTCTCACACGCGACCAAACGCATGATCCCCTCCAGGTTGTAGCCTGACAGAAATGATTAAAAGTGGGTGGAAAAAGAGCCTTATTTTTCCAACTCTGTGGTCTGCATCCACAGAAGTTTGCACATCAGCTTCCTCCCATGGGAACCATTTTGTTATATGGCCCCTCAGCTGATGATGCTGATAAGAGGGAGCTAGCAGATAATCGCGGGGATGAAGAGAAGGTAGCAGAGGTGGGCAGATCTGATATGGTGGAGGACTGGGGGATTGAATCTGGGGTGGATTTTGACCCGCTTAGAACAGCAGACCATAATAACATATTTTATTGAAAAAATTATTTTTCCATTCTACAAAAAGTACTCACTAGGAAAAGCAAATGACAACACTGTGCCGTTTTGTCATTGAAAATGCAATTTTTGATTCGGACAAGCCACTGTGCAGTGCTTGCTTACTTCACTTTTTTCAACCACACGGCAGTATAACATATATTTTCTATTTGATTGCCGTTTTTCAAAAGCCCCTTTCATAAAAGTGATCTTTTTCAATTGTGCCTTCTAGGAAAGAAAACAACTAACAGACAAGTACTGAAAAAACAGAAGAAACGTCTGCGTGTCAGCACAGCAATTCCTGATTCAAGTGTCTCTATCTCTCCTTTTCTCTTTCCTCTTTACAGATACAAAAAAACGCACATGGGAGACCAGAAATATATGTTTTATGCAGCTTGGAGAAATGGCTGCATAAAAGCACAAAGCAGTCATTTCTATTCATTTGTCTCTCGCTGACGGGGAAATGAAGGAGTGAAGCAGATGCTATTGCTACGTGAACAAGTTCTTAAACACAGAAAGCATTTTTTTCTTTCAAAAAGAAGTTGGATAATTAGATGCTGAATCAACCCCTCCCCACCACCCCACTTCCTGCCTGGAACCCATATTGTCACTCAAATGAATGATTGTGTGTGAGGCAGGAACACGGCACAAAATATAAATCTTCTGCTGTACACTGACATTTGTTTAGGAGAAAAAAAATACGTGAAAGCAGAGCATTCAAATGGGGCTGAAAATGGTACATTCAGAGCTAAAATAAATGTGTGCATTGAAGATGTGAAGGAAAGTGCTGGAGGCAGCATACTGCCATGAAACAGATCGGGTTCTGACATTTTGTCGAATGTGAAACTCTGCCAAGGAACAGTGGGTGGGATGTTGTGACCTTTATCAGTGGGAGTGATGGAATGACCCAATACTATAGATAGAATAATCTAGATACACAATAATCTGTTTTTACAACACGATGCTGCAACCTATCCCCACGTGTGTGTGTTTGTAATGACCTACTACTCTGTTTAGTGTGTGCGTGTGCGTGTGTGAGAGAGCATGAGGGTTTCTGACCTTCTGACACATCTACAGCTTAGTGACGCTATTGCAGGCAGGTGTGTACAGGTAACTTCTTTGAAGGTTATACAGGTGGTGCTTCAGCAAATTCTCTCAAGGCTTAAAGGAAGTTAGTCGGCCATACGTTCAATGAGGCAAGTGCGTCCATTCATATGTGTGTGTGTGTGTGTGTTTGTGCGTGCATAAAGTGTAATAGCTTTGCTGCAGGTTGTAACAGATGGTTGCTAATGGAAGTTCATAGATCTGAATGACAGGGGCCAGGGGAATGAGGTGGAGATTATTGGAGGGGATGTGTGATTCAGTGTGTGTGTGTGTGTCTCTGTGTGTGTATGTGTGTGTGTCTGTGTGTTTGAATACATCCATGTGTTGGAGTGTATCTTCCTCTGTGTACATATGCACAATCAGTGTGTACATCACTAAGAAATTAGATCAACTAATGCTTCTAGTCCTTGGCTAAAGTAAGATAAATGTTAATGATAAAATCAGATGTTTTAAGCCACTGTAACTTTAGGGGTAACAATATCTGTCAGAGTCCACACTCCAGACTGAAATATCTCAACAACTACCGAACAGCTTGTCATGAAACTTTGTACAGCTATTCATGGTCCCCAGATGATATAGCTTGCTGACCTTGGTGATCCCTTGACTTTTCATCTAGCACCACCAGCAGGTCGAAGCATTTGTCCATTGAAATATCAAAAAATCTACTTGATGAAATGAGTAACATGCATGGTTTCCAGATGATGTATCGTAATCTCTTCCGTGATCCCTTCATTTTTCCTCTCGAGCAGTGGTTCTCAACTTTTTTTGGGCCAGCACCCCCCTATCCATTATCCAGGTCCCTTACCGCCCCTCATCAAAAAGATGTTGCAGAATTGCCCTAAAAAAATTTTGATTTTTATTATTAGTATTATTTGTGGTTGTTACTACTGTTATTAAAAAACATATAAAAACATAATTGAATGACAAACATTACTTTCCCAGGGAACAAAAAAGCCATGTGAATAGCACTTATATTTAATTAATAAGTAAATGTTCCTCCCAGAAACTTTCTGTGAAGCCTGAGACTATTTTATTGGATGGGGCACTTAATAAGTGGGCGGTCTGGGGGTCCTGCCCCAGAAGGTTTTGAGCATTAAAGACTTAATTTCCTGCATTCTGGTGGAAATTTCTGCTACAATATCGGCAACATTTATGGTGGGAATGTTTTTATATAAAGGGAAACACAAAATTGAGGTGACAGATGACAATTCAAAATATAATAGAATGGAATATAAAGAAGTAAAGCTCTCAGCTTTTAAATATGTAATGTCTTTTAATATCTTCCCTCCTCTTTTGCGTCTTTTGTTTGGGGATTTAACCTCTATACATTTGTTTCAGGCATGAATTCATTTTCACCTCAGTGATAAATGAAATCATTTTAATTCAGTTATTGACTGGATTTTAATAACTTATCTGTTTTATCAGGTTTTCTGCTCACATTCAAAACTTTCTGCACATTCAGAATCTCTCCCACATTTCTATGTTTTGTGATATATCAACAAAAATGACAAGTCATGACAAATGTCATCATTTAATGACATTTTTGCTTCGGTAGTAGTATCCCCTTGACTGTCTGACAGACACAGAATTGAATGAGACAAGGAGGTGCTCATGCAGGGGGAAAACGAAACTAACCGACAACACCTGTGATCAGGCAGAAATCTCACCACAATCCACACACATGTTAACTAGTGCTGCGTTCCAGGCAACTTGGAACTGGGAAATTTCCGACCTCCAACTAGAAAAACTTTCCTGAAACGCCACATGAAGTCGGATTTCCTACTTGTGAACTCGGAGAAAAAAATTGTACCCCGACCTCACGAGTAGCAGCTGAATGACGTCACAAAACAATGTCAGCGCCCATGGAAGCACACTTTGAAAATGGCAAACCATAAACTAAAAGGCAACAAAACGTATATTTGCATGTATTTAAATTAAAATAATACATACGGTCATATAGTAAAACCTGTTCTACATGCACATTGATGTAGAAATGTTTTGCACATTAGGTAGCTGGTTTCAGTAAAGAATCTCATAAAGTCATCCTTTCTGCATTAAAGTTATTGTTAAAAATGGCAAAACATTACAAAGTGCAACATTGACTGACTTGAGGGCTACCAACTTATATAACCAGAGGGGTACTCAGAACTAGTAACGTATGGGCTATTTATGTCAGTTTTTGCAGTTAAACTGCCATCCCTTTAATTAACACCTAAAGCACTGCTGAGGGTGCAACTGTGTGCACACTTTGTCACGGTCAGCCATGATTTTCGTTCACTTTCGGCGTCATGCACCACCATGCACCTGGAATGCTTTGAGGTCGGACATCGGAAGTTTCAACTGCGAAAAATCCCAGTTCCGACCAGTCTCGAACGCGCCATTAGCTCTGACTTCAGGAGAAGTCCGACAGTGGAATATCCCTTTTGTAAATGTGTAACCGCTGTGATAAAAAAAGGAGTTCACTGTGTATTCCTCTGACATAAACGCTTTTCTTTGGCATTTCTAAGAAAGAGAGCGTCCATTTTCTAGAGTTTACCCGGTAAACCTCATGTGGGTGAAATTTTACAGATGGTATTTTGATTTCCCGTTCCCATGAAGGCAGCACAAAGCTGTGCCACAAGTAGCTGACAGAGAAAATATACACAGTCTCGCCCAGTCGCAGTGGGAAAACTAGCTTTAATGTTGCAGACCACGTTTTTTTTGCAAGTAGTTGGAAGTTTAAACTCCCATTGTTGTGAATCTTTGGGGTAAACTTGCCTTAAAATTTCCAACTAAACAAGCGACCCCTAAACACCCCCCTTTCCAAAATATTGCTTCTACCACACCCCGTTATACTTTGAATGCCCCCTGGGTGGTGGTACCACACCTGTTGAGAAACACTGCTCCAGCACCACCAAGAGGTTGACATTTGTGGTTTTCAGTGAAGTGCTGCGACAACTATTGCCATGAAACATCACATAATAAAACAGTCCTTAAGTTTGTATCATCAGGTGTACTGAAACACTGCACAGACATTTAAAACATCAAACATTTCTCTCTGTTATAACATTACATCTGAATGAACTATGTAACATTTTGCAGTTGTGTCAAGGAATGCCAAAACACCATTCAAAACATCAGTTTGAAGGAACAGTCCAGGACCCTAAAGACAGAGAATGATACGATAAACGGTGTATGTCCTCAGGAACCTGATGGAATCTCTCTCAACTACACAGACAGAAATTTGATGTGCTTTTTGCCAATCAGTGCACGCTGTGAGTTGTAAAGTTTTCTCTTCTATTTTTACCCAAGTAGAGCTCGGCCTACTTCCTCTGTTCTTCCCTGATGGGACCTGAGAGTTATAACTGCCTCTCCAAAGGCCTACAGGAAATGGAAAATCAAATTACTTTGTTAAGAGTCTCACTGTGGTGGTGGGAGGGCTGGGGTTGTAATGTAGCTATGTCTTCTGCAACAGCATATACAAAATGTTCCACGCATGTTAAAGTTCTGACTGGTGATTGGGTTCATTAGTTATTCAAACCATCTGACCTCCCCACAGCACTGCTCAGACACACTCATTAAGAAGCCCTTGTAATTCATTAAGCTCCCTAAATTAACACAAGCCATACTGAGGGGTGCTCACTTTTACTGAGTGGCATGCTGCGCCTCAGGGAGGTTAATAGTAAGTGTGTGGATCACCTTTTAATTCTATAATGATATGGGCTGGGTTGAACATTAACCACTGACATCAGAAAAACTATGGGTAAATAGGTAAATAAACTGCAAGGGAGTAAAAATATAACAATATATATAAAGATATATTTTGTGTCCATACAGACTTAATCGAACATTAAGTGCTTACTGGTAAGTAAAATAACCTAATCATGACAGTAAATAATACCGAAATGAAGAATAGACATACCTGGAATAAAATAAACTTCTATGCAACAACCCTGGTGATAATGATTATCATAGCATACACACTTTCATGTATTCTCCCAAAAATTCACTTGATTGTCGCCCCAGGATGAGGTGTGAGGGGAGTGATGCTGCAGGGAAATCTCGCTCCCTCTGAAAGTGAGAGACACCTCCTTCATTTGTCATCGCTTTATGCCAACAGGAGGGACATAATCACTTGCTGCCGGTGGTGTAATTCATTGTGGGCACACCAGCTGCTGTCGTACCGCTGCTGTTGGGAATGACAGAAACTTAGAATTCAAGTGTTTCAAGTGATTTAGAAAGCCTGGCAATATTTTTAAAGATCTCTTTTAAAGGATGTACACAGTTTTTTGTCAATCTACCCGCACAGCAGGCAGTATACAACAGTGCAAAGAATCGCCAGCGGTCGTATCAAAATCTGTAACCAGACGCACATTAGACAGAGCTTCACTTTCCTAATCCTCCAGCTCTAGCACACTCTACCACTGAGGGCCAATTCAGACCTGAGTGACAGCCCTCATTACTCACAAAAGCTTTACAGTGGTGTGATAGCAGGGGCCTCATTTTTAGGGCTGGTGGCCCTTTAAAATACTGAGGGCTAAATTTAGCTGTTATAAATTGGTTATTTGTGCCGGATGCCTGTTCAATTAAAGCCAGTCGCTGAGGCGTCTGAGATCTCGCTGGGATGACGACTAAAGTCATCAACCACACACTCCAAGGAGGTGGTTATACTCCAGTGTTATTGTTGCAGTAACAATAATTAAACTGTTGATTTCTTGTTGCTTTTTGGCCCACCATTAACCAATAAGTGGATGAAGTATGGCGTATCATTAAAATGAGCAGAGTTACTGCCTTTTCATTAATTTTCAAATTACTATCATTTCTCTGACAGAGACAGTTTTGTTGAAACATTGGTCTTCATCCTGATAGATATGCATCGGAGCAAAAAGAGTGCAAGCAGCTTCACCTCCTTTTTGTCTTTATAGATTTTTTGCAAGCCAGCACCTCATCAACCAAATGTACGTTTTCACCTCACTTGTTAAAACCTACATTTATGGGAAACCTCTAAATGAACTAAAAAAAAAAGTCACTCTATGAGTGCTGGACATTCTGTGAGACCAATGAAACCTCAAAACTATTAGTAAACTGATGGTTATTCAGTTACAAAAAGACATCACAGGAATGAGGCTGTTTGTAGAGCTGTCAGAATGACTGACTTGAAAACGAGACCACAAGCAAACACACCGAGCGCATGACCGACAGCCTGCTGCTACCGTTTTGCAATTTGATTACTGTTCAATGTCAGCTCTAATTCCGGGTTTCTTTAGTGGAAATACTAGTGGGCATTTCAGGTGTCATTGTTAAGCAATGTAAAAATGTCAGTATACCGCAGCGTAAGTAGGTCTCAAAGTTTACAGGTGAGTAGATCCAAATGTGCACACCTGTGCAAACGCGTGCATGCTCACACTCCTTTCAGCATGCATGTTGGCTGTGCGTGCCACATGCAAGAGACTCTGTCTGACTGAATTATAAATGGATGTAATGTGATGACAGATGACTCAGAGCGGCCCATCCCTCCCCATCTCCTGACCCGGCTGTGTCGTCTTGGTTTCCACGGTCAGCGGGAGACGGAGGCCCACGCAGTCTGATTGATTAATTCTGTCAAGCACACTTTTGCTGTCCCTGCACAGTGTCCGGTCCGAGCTCTTCCGCAATCTCTCACAATCACTATCAGCATGACTGCAAAGTCAGAGAACATCTCCGTCAGTCCTGAAAGAGAACCCCGCCCACCGTCCACCATTTCCTTCAATTCATTTTATATTCTTCTCCAATCACAGGCCTACCTGTCATCTCTCATTTGTAGTGTGAAAACTCTCTTACTACACAGCGGCACATCATCAACCCAGGTTTGTTTACAGTAACAACAAAGGAAGCTCAGTTTCCTTTAAAATTAACATTTTGACTCAAATTCTTTTTTGACTAATACATTATTATTAGTGCAGTGTCACCATTAAATTTTTTAATTGTGATTAAGTAATAGATAGACAATGCGATTAATCACGATTGATCGCATTGTTAATCTATTACTGTTTACTAAATAGGACATCAGGACATCAACAGTAGGGAATTCGCATGGTAGAGGATCCCCGCAAAACTAAAGGAAGGCCTATCAGGTCAGCCTATAATTTTAACATAAGTTAAATAGGCTACAGCTGTGTGGTGCACACCTGCTGCTGTTTACTTGCAGAACGCTCCCAATCACCTGAGGAGCGCAGCTGGGTGGGGATGATTCTAGTCGACGTTATCAGAATATAGGTTTGTTTTTCACTGCTTGAGAAGATTAATGTGTGGTGCTTAACGCGTTACCCTACACAGAGCAATTGAGGGGTCAGCTAACACTTTGTGACTGAGAGGATAGACGGACCTGTACCGTGGGAACAGGTAAGCAGCCAGCCAGTGATTGTGACTATTACAGTACAGCATGAGAACACGCAGTCCGAACGGACGGTTCAGTTGGTAATTTGCTAAGTGATAGTAATAAATGAACACACACACAATCCCTTTCGTCCCCGAGGCGTCCCCGAGGCGTCCCAGAGAATATTTCTCTTCCTCCCAAACACATTTCCTATCGCCCCCAGGACGACAGGACAGCGTTAAGTCTTGAGACATGAATGCGTTAACGCGATAATTATAAAAATAGAAATGAATATGACAAATCTTTACTTGAGTTAAAGGATTTGATTAACATTTAGGGAAATACGTTCATTCCCTTTCTCGAGTTAGATGAGAAGATTAAGACCACTCTCATATCTGTGGGTTCAATATAAAGCTACTCCCAGCAGCTCCTTAGCTTAGCATAAAGAGTGGAAACAGGAGGGAAAAGCTAGCCTGGCTCTGTCTAAAGTAAAAAAGTAGCAGAATATGTTTGCATACCAGCAAATTTAATTTATAGTTATTTAGAGATGTTTCCAAGGTTCACCATCAATTGTATTTTGATATTGATAGCACATATAATTGTGCAATAAATGGAGGTACATAAGGGTGAAGGAACAAACCGCTACAGTATGTCTTTACGAACCAACAGACAGAGAGAGACAAGAGAAAAAAAGGTGATATTAACTTACGAGGGAAAATATATGTATGTATATTATCAATATTGTTTCATTAAAAAATTATAAATATAAAAAGATAAATGTTTAGAGGCTTTGACTGTTCAGCATGTTTTAACAAGACATCAAGGAAGCTGCTGCGGTACAAATATGCCTCAGGTGTGAACATCCCAGGTGCAAGTGCACTACACGTCAGTTTCACTTCTGGTCTAAAGACGTTTGCTGCAGATCTGCCGTCGTTGGGTTGCTCACAATCCTCAGAGTGAATCATATCCGTTTATATGGGTCAATCTTTTCCCCCCGTAATGGTGGAATGAGCCACAGATCTCAGCATGCACACTTGTTTAACTAAAAGGCCTCAGTGCAAACAGTGTTTTTCACATCTATTTGAATCAGTGTACCTGCTGCTAAGGTTTCCACTCTAACTTGGGTTGCTTGTTACATTTACATTACTTTACATTTATCCATTTAACTGACGCTTTTATCCAAAGCGACTTACAACTGCTATATATGTCAGAGGTTGCATGCACGCATTTGGAGTGACTAGGGGTTAAATGTCTCAGGAACACATTGGTGTGTCACAGTGGGGAACTGAACCCGTGTCTTCCACTGCGCCATCACCACCACTGCTGGTAGATTTCCTTGGCTGTATTTTTAAACAATATACATCCAGGCCTCGTCCATTCAGCTTCCTGCCTAATCTCCATGGTTTGATCCTGCAATCACGTCAATAACCAGTAGACTGCTGCTAGCAGCCCAGAGGCAGCCATCCTTCAACCTGTAAGTGGTATTGGGATAGTACTGAGATCTGGGTAATTGGATTAGACCAACTTTAGTCCCCTCTCTATTCCACCAGTCCCCTCTGTGAAATCATAACTTAAGAGCTTTGATAATGGTAGTTTTGCTGTGCAGCAGCTGATGGGAATGTAACATGATCTCTGTCTGTAGCTTGTGGCCTCCTCTTCCCTCCCGGAGGCGGGAAAGTCCCAGCAGTGGCCTGACTGACAGCTCGGCTGTGCCTGGCTTTGATTGACGGCGAAGAGGATGTTGTGCAGTCTCAGATGGTTCTGAGGGGTCCAACTGATCTCAGGCCTCCGTAGTGATCATATGGAGCATCACAAAGACGAGCACAGGAAAGGACGAGGGCTCAGATCAGTCTGGGAGGTCTATCGCACCTGTTTGGCTTTATACACATGACAGGTTACATGGAGGGCTGCATTCTCTGTGGCTGCTCTGGGCTAAATGGCCTGTAGGACAGACACTCGTGCAGCATCGCTCAGTTGTGAGCGATAATTTTGTGGTCTTGAGACACATAGGAAGATATAATGAAAGTACAAAGAAGCAAACTAGTGCACATGTACACATCACACTGCTACCACGGAAGTATAACCTCTCAACTAACATGATCTCAGAAAATCAGGCAACAGATTGGATTACTATACAGTATATCTCAGTGTGGCTAGTGGCTAGAGGGAAAGTGATACCTGTGTATATTTACCAGGATTATTCAGTCTTGTGGCTATTGACCATTGGATAGTAGTTTGCAACTGTTCCACAGGTATCACAGGACTAAGCAGTAGAAATAGCGATACAGATATTTCCAGAATTTGATATTGTTTAGAGAAAAAAAAGTTGAGAATGTTTCCTAAATACTTCCCTGAAAAAATATGTATGTATCCTTGCTTACAGACACATTTCACATTTTTGCACACTTAGCTGACCTGCTGTGGACTGATCTAGACTAGATCTAGATTGCCATCACAATCAACTGGAAGAAATTAATTACAAATGTTCCAATCGTGTCTATTTTCCTATAATCAAAACTAAACGGCATTAGGTTTTTTTTTCAGGAAACTTTCTGGAAATCATTAGGATATATTTTGAAAAGAATGGATTCGTAAAAATAAATGTTAAGAAGTCCTCTAAAAAACTTCACGACATAACTTTTAATTTCCTGCTCAAACGTGCCTTAAGCAAAAGATGGGTATAACGGAACTTGCGCTGAAAGAAAACATCAACAGACAGAAAAACTCAGGGGACATACAGTAACTTACTAAATTCAAACCTGATTGGCTGCAAAGTCAAAGCTCATCTTCCCTTGAATAAAAAAAAAAGTGTCAGGTGTCAGCTGCAACTCACAGGGCCACTGAAGTAAGCAGAAATTTTAAAACATCAGAGGAAGCTTTCCTGAATCATATTTTAACCTGCCTCAGAAAACAAAAAGAGATTTATATAAAGTGTCCAGAGGCAACATGCAAGCCTGTCAGCACACCAGGGTTTGTGTTACATTTTAATTTTGGCACCAACCGGAGAATCAGATCATTGTTTGAGAAGACGTCTAAAGCCGGAGGCAAGAAAAGGAGAGCAGACAGGGACATGGAGTGGAGGAGATTAAGACAAGGGAAGGAAAAGAATAAACATTGGGAAGGCTTTTGACAAAAAGTAAGACAGTTTTCTATTTTTAGAGTGAGGGAAGCATTAAGTTCACTTTGAGTATATTTTATAGATATTTAGACAACTAATTCGATAATGGCTGTGTGAAAACAAGTCTACATCACTGTAGTTGCGTCAAATGTGGATGTTATTGTTATGCAGGATACAAAGAGACTGTTAATTAAGCTGTCTTTTCCAACTGTTGCACACCACAAACTGTCTTGTTCATTGCAGTAATAATGCCAGCTTTAGTGTGAGCCCAGGCAGGTAAACAAATAAACACTCATCTAACGGATTTAGTTTTTCTTCCCCACCCCTTTTCGACTAGCACAGCATTTAAATGATTAAAATGTGTCGCTAATTTAGGAATTAAGGCTAAAGCAACTAAATCCAGAGCTCTGAGAAATGCTTCCCTCCCCACTTTATATCAGTAACTGAGTATTTAGAGTCTATGTGTATTTTCTCATTAGTAATATAAACATGAATTACAACGAATCACCCCAAGCAGTATTTAAATAGGTTGCAGAAGAATAATTTCTTCCTGCATGCGCATACACATGCGCCTCTGCACACGTAGACACACATTTCCTCTTTTTTAAATGTGTGGCAGGGAATATTTGGGACTAAATAACCATTACAGGGGGTAGAAACAGGCTGGAATATAAAACGCTGTCAATATGGTGCTGAGCGGAGTTTGAGACCTTCTTATCTACAGACTGCATTAAGACACGGCTTTCACTTTTCTCCCTGTATGAATAATAAGTCCACGTGAATTTATTCGCCTACAGTCTTGAAATTGTAGTTTTATTGAGAAAAAAAAATCATAACTTGCTTAAATGAAACATATTAACTTGTTGCACAGTTTTTGTTAAGGTTTGTATTCTATAATAACATAATAACTATATTTCTTTGCATTTCTCATTTCCTTTTGCAGTTTTACCATCCAAATCTTTTCCTCTCCTGTCTGCTTTCTTCTTTTGATTTTTTCCTCCAAACTCTTTTTTCTTCCCTCCATC
>JAPMOB010250409.1:0-35062 GCA_029875015.1 Lepomis gibbosus | reverse complement strand
GCGTATGTGTGGCTCTCTGTGCCATTCAGCCTTAACATGTTTGTTTAAGCATATATACACCTATAGTTCTGTATTAGTACATGGGTCCATGCTGTGGCCACAAGACTGCAGTTCTTGGACTAACCCCTCGGTGTCAGTATTGACAATATGCTTTGTGACAAGGACTTTGAGAGCAGCTTGAGATTTTTTTTATTTGTTCTAGTACCAAGTGGATTTTCATCTCAGGAAGTGACATCTTGATACCAAGAAAAAAGTAGTAGGCTATTGGTAGTATGCTTCTTTAGTAGTAGTAAAACTAGTATCAATTTTAGCAGCAAAATTAGTAGTATTGTTTCAGTAAACTAAAATTAACATAACACATCAAAATACTACTCTACTCTAATACATCTCTCTGACAACGCTAAGCATCTGTGTTCACAGTGAGTTGATCTTTTGTCATGTGAAATACATTACATAAATAATAATAAAAATAGCCCTCATCACATCTTCTTTCGTGAAAACATTTATGACCATACTTGTGAAATCTCCTGTTTTTCATTGCCCCCTCCTGGTTTACTCCCAGGTCACAAAAGTATGTTTAATGTTGCATAGTGGTGTAGGCTATGCGGTTGACAAACCTAACTGTAGATTTATTTCTGAAACAGTGTGGCAGTCCTAGTGAACGGTCCTTTCATTTCTCCCTAGTTCGTCACTTATAAAAATGTGTTTTATAAGTGATCTGGTCAATCAGCCCTAAGGAGAAAGTACTATAATATTACTATAATTTTATACTGTAATTGAGCTTGTGCTTGCCATTATATTTCTCCACTGACTCCACGGTTTTAGCAGCTACTATACAGTAAGAGATCTTCTCTTCTTGACCAGTCTATATTAAACAGCTATGTTAACACACAAAACTCTCCACTAAAAACAGGACAACTGTGATGATAAGAAAAATCCTATTTATGATATATCTGGGCATGCAGAGAAGAGTTGGCTGGTTTCAATGGGTACTTTGCCACATATTTGGAGCTGGAACATAACTTCTAATCACATCACTGGCACAAGTTACAGACAGGAAGCCTTCTGTTAGCACTGTACTTCATTAGAACCAGGTTTCAGTTGTACCACACACATTCAAACAGCAGGGCCATCTCCCAAGCATCAAAGGAGGTTTTATACAAAGGGTTGTCTCTGTCTTCTCATCAGTGTCTGCTAATGATGCATGCCGCACACGTTTTTAACATTGACACCCTCCTCTCCCTATCACTCATTCACACTCTCAATCTCTGCTCCCATTTCTCTCTCTCTCCCTCTCTCTTTTTTTCTCTCTCTGTCTCCCTCTGCCTTTCGTGGTGTTTGTTTGGCTGCTGGGTTTTGTTTGTTTATTGTTTCCAGATGGCAGACGCAGACTTCATTTGTGTGGCTTTCAAGTTCCCAGAGAGCTTTTTACTGCCTTGGCTCAAGCGCTTATCCTGTTTCCTCTAGCCGGGCTTTATGATGGGCCCTTTTATACGTAGCAACTGGAAACAACTGTCACTACCAGTCTGCACCAGGGAAAGCAGGAGAAAGCCCAGTGAAAGTGTCTATTTCTCTGTGCACTCTCCATCTGAACATCTTCATTAGTGAAAGAGCAGTCGAACCACAGATGAGGACGATGTTTCTTTTTCCAGGGTGAACTTTACTGGCTTCATAAAATAAGAGAGAATGCCCATGATTGTGTTCACTGCTCTAAATTTCAGCTGCATCATCAGCAGTCCAACAGAGAAATAGGATATGATATTGAAAACAAATTCTTTAATGACATGATGCTTAGGCAGCATGCTCAAAATAGTGATGAAGCTGGTTGTGTGTTTTTTTTCTTGTTGAGTGTAGTCTGGGCATCATTAAACGCTGTGACATCACTTATTTACAGGAACCCAGGAGGGCGACTTGCCCAGTAAATGTGGGGGAGGACCAGTGCATGTCTTTACTCATCGGATGCGGTTTTAAGACGGAGCAGTAATCAAAGCTCTCAGCTATATAAAACCCACCCCTTCTCCTTAAGGAGGCCTTTTCTCCTGGCTACTGCTGAATGAGTGATTACCCTGGCATTCCAACCTGCCTAATCCCATTTTTAGCAGTGATTTAACACAGGGTAGCAGTGGACACGGTGCTGAATTCACTGACCTCCCCCCAAAAACTGTCCACTGGAAGGAAATGTCAACCTGGTTGGCTTCATATTTCTGTAACATATTAACAAAAAAGCCATCATGTGGAGGATTCCAGGAAGCCAGCTGTTTCACTATGCCATTCTCAATGCATTGCAAGTCAGAGCATTTTTCTCAGGTCAGCTATAATCACAGGATAATTCTGCGCTTGTTTAGGATCTGTCAGGGTCCCTGTTGTGTGCAAAGATAGAGGTAGTAGTGCCATATATATGTTGGGTATGGCACATGGCAGCACAGTCCCCATACTAACCCACTCGTGACCCTCAACAAGGGGATCCGAGCTGAAGTGTGAGAGGATCGGACTTTAATGTTCACGTAATCAGTGGTGTTTGTGTTTTACCACCACTGAGCGCCTGGCTGGCCGGCTAATCTCATCAGGGTTTGGGCTCTAGTGCTGGGGTGAGGGAGAGGACAGCCTAGCATGACCCATATCTCCGTGCCAGGACGGCTACAACACTCCGGCACTACTGCGCAGTTCCATCAGAGTTTACTACGAGGCTCTTTGCCAGGGTGTTTACTACCGAACTGTCTGGCACAACAAGATAATGCCTGTACTAATGCCCTCTAAGGACACAGCCACTCTCACTAAGGAGTGTCTGCACTCTTTCATTATGCGGGACTTCAACTACATATTAACATCGTGGAGCAAAAATGTGGGGTATAGACTGGGATTACATTATAACAGGTTAATAGTGTCAATAAGTAGTAATATTCTGCCCCCATAATACATGTACGTAGGTGTGGACAAAATAAATACTGTCAGAAGAAAATGGAAAGAGTGAGAGAGAAGCAGGAGAAGGACTTCAGGTTGCTTGTGGACAGGTTTAATAAAATATTTAGTTTTTTATGTTTCATTCAGAGAACAGTGTGCTTGGTTACTGAACGTTACAGAGCCTCACCTCGTTTTGCATCTCTTCTCTTTAGCCTATAGCTAAGTCTATAAAGACATCTGCAGCAGTCTATAAAAACATCTGCCTGAATTCTTTCTGAGCAGTCAATTGCACAACAGCTTTTTACCATTCTACTTGTGTTTCACTGTTTTTATTTCCATGTAGGGTTCATTGTCAATGTTTTTTGGTCAGAAATCTACTTGCCTAAAGTCAGTTTTTACTTTCCCTATACAAATTATTGTATTATTTATCAGCGGATACAAATAACAAAAAGAATATAGTTAATTTAAAAGTTTAAACTTTAAAAATAAATGCCTCAGAACATAGTTATTGTTTATTTTAGGATTTTTATTGATTCTACTCTTATCGAAACTCCTTGTCTGTTCGGTTCTTTATCAATATCTTATTGTTTCTTTTTCAGTAGTAAATTTCATTAGTATATTTAAAAAAAATATACTAGAGCAAATGCCTCCCTCCAGGTATATCTTGTAGAGAGAGGAGGGGCTGCTTTTCAAGTATTTGGCTGGTTTCTTGCAGGATCTGCAAAAATGTTAAGGTACCTGGCAAGCTAAGCTAAACAGTTAGGCTACATACCATTTACATTTACATTTACTCATTTAGCTGACGCTTTTATCGAAAGCGACTTACAATTGCTATACATGTCAAAGGTCGCACGCCTCTGGAGCAAGTAGGGATTAAGTGTCTTGCTCAGGGACACAGTGGGGATTGAACCCCCTCTCACACCAAAGGCGGGCATCTTAACCATTGCGCCATCCCACCCCCATACATACCATGTAGGGCTGGGCGATATGTCCAAAAATTTTGTCACGATAAAAACTTTTCATATCGTTCGATACCGATAATTATCGGTAAATTGAAGAAAGCAGATTGGTAATTATGTAGTTCAACTTTTCTTTATGGTCAGAATGCGACAAACACTTTGCGGCCAAACAGTAGATCACTTAAAAAATCTGAGGGAGAACATTTAAAACTATAATAATAACAAAAAAATGAACTAATATGATTATAATAAAAATTTTTTTAGTCCCTTTTCCTCAACAAAATAAATATTTTAATAGAAAAATTAAGTTCTAATTTGTTCGTGATTCAAAAGAATTAAACCAAATATTTATTGACGATATATTGAGCATTTATTTTATTGATATTGTGGAAAATTATATTGCGATAATTATCATTATTGTTTTATTGCCCAGCCCTACAGACATGTTTTGTTTTAGCTTGTTTCCAACAATTTGCTGTTAGCTTAACTAGCATGCTGTGCTTCTGTAAAACGTACAGGATGAGAGACTGTGGACAGAGTAGATTCAAATATCGCTTTTTATGTGTTTCGGCTTGTTAAACAGGTGTATTGATAAAGTAATGGGTTTTTCTTGAGTGTTTTTTGTGTGTATGTTTGTGGAGTGCTGACACATAAAACAGGGGAGAGGTTGCAGTGTGATAATATATTACACCAAAACTATGTGTTTAATTTTTTTCTTTAAATGTTAGGGCAAGTGAGTTGCTACATTTACTTGCTCGATGTGGCATTTTATTTACCACAAGCATTAAAGCAATGTGAACCGAAAACATTAATTGCTTCTCAAAGATAAAAGAGAAGTTTGATTACATTTGTTTCAAGGACCGATAATAAAATATTCAAACTCTGAACAAAATCTGTTACTCAAACTGGACGTCCTGGATCGTAGTCCCATAGATACCTGTACAGAAGCAATGGAAGTCTGTATGATTTTAAACCATAGATGGCAAAACTGTCTATAAAGTTAAGGCTCTGTGCTGATTTTGTCAAATGCCATGACAACAACTCTGAAATCACCTGTTGCGTTTCAGGATAGTGAGGCAGCAAAGGTACCACCAATAAACAGAAGAACATACATTTCTCAACACCCCTGTTGTAATTTTTTATTCAAATTTCACATTACTGAAAGTAGGTCCATTTACTGTTAGCAGGTTGTATAAAAGCTTTGCGGTTCTCCACTGTTCTCCACTGTGAAATACCCTATGTCACACACGTTGTTGTTTTAGTGAACACTATACTATTGCACTCAGAAACCTGCTCACTCAGTCCTCCCTCAACTCACCATCCAACCTCTATGTACACACGCGCACACACAAACACACGCGCACACACACACACAGGAAACAAATCAGCAGCTGGCTGTTTGATGGTCTAATTTAAACCAGTGGATATTTTTGAGCCATTTCAAACCCCTGACATTTGTGCGCTTATGTGCGTGTGGACACAGGGGTATAATAAAGGAAGTTCCTTTATGCGAGGGATGGATAGTTTTCCTATTTTGCTGTTAAGATGTATTCTAAATATTTAGTTTTCCATTTTATAACAAGGGTAGTTATTGATGATGGATGCCAGGAATGACTGCACCACCCTTTTGAGTGCATTTACTGAGGTTTCATCTGCCTTGCTGGGCTCCAAGTAAAGCACACAGTCTGTATCTATTCACACCAAAACTCTGATCCACCACAGTCATGAAACCATAAAAGAAAACTTGACCTCCTGTCTATGAATTCTTACAATTCACCTTTATGGAATGACATGCATAGGTTGCAGATTCAGACGTGTCTGTCGCTGCATTTTTAGGATGGCATGTAATATCTGTGTTCATTCGGTGGTGCGGAGACCTGCTTATTAAACCATCAGATCCAGTATTGCACAGGCTTCATTGGGCTTTAATTTGCAATAATAATTAATGCAGATACACATCCATCTGGGAACACATGTTCAGATCAAACAAACCATTTAAAAGAGTTAAAATTCTCGCCTAGGCCTAATTATCACCTAATAGCTGATGTGGCAACAAACAAGTAATTATTATCTCTTGCTTCTATTAGCCCAACCCATAAATGGAGGCACCTCTGCGTATGGTAATAAAGGGTAGTGATTATGAAAATTGACTCTTGGTGATAAATGCTTGTGGATTTAATTTTGATTTCAACTTGATCACTGCCGAACTTCAGAATTTTGGTCTAGCATTTGCTGTTGTATTTTATCTCCCATATTCAGGTGGGTTGTATGTGGCTGCATAGTAAAACACATGATATATTATACAAATAACTTTTATGTTTGTGTTTTTATGTTAACTATTTATCAAAATGTTGTTTTTCAAAGAAAGAAGGATATCCACTACTGTAAATTCCATTAGCTGTTCATCAAACACATACCAGGTTTTTACACTGAAGATGTGTCACCTCACGGCATGTTTTGCCAACAGCCTTCTACCTAAGCTTATTAAATCGATAGATTGAAAACACGCCTTGCTGTGATGTTAAAGACTAGAATACAGACATGCACACATAGACACATAAACACAAGCAGCACGGTAAGTTGGCTTATCTTTGATGTATCCCGTTGACAAAGCGACTCCCTCCTATCAAAGGATTTCAAATAAACTCCAGTGAAAAGACTGATGCACAAAAGGTGGCTTATGTTCTTTCTGTTTGCTTATTTGAAATAAAGTCTGTTATAAATTAGTAGGTTGTGTTTCTGATTTTGATCTAAACATACCACATGATTCCTCATTCTTCATTGTGGAATTTGTTTTAAAGATGTCCCCCCAGTTTACGCTTGCATGATAAGAGTAGTGTTCGGTATTGGGCTGCATTCACCATGAAAAGTGGTCTATGCGCAGTATAGGCCAGACCACAAGCAAATTGCCATGCCTTTTAGTCCCATCTTCGATGATGCGGTACTTCCTCAGGCTTTTGTCTCCAGTTTGGGGCACAGCTGTCAGGCTAGGTGCTATCCACGCTCCCCTCCCAAAAACCTCAGGCCACGCGCCGCTGCACCCCAAACACTAAATAGGAGCATTAGACACACCATGTTAAGGGCTGCTGGTGTTTGAGCTGTGGCTGTGGGTGCGTGTCTTGTCCCATGGCCAGAGACATACGCATTATCACAAACAAATACACACACAGCTGCACACCATGCTGCAAAAGTTATCCTGCTCCATACCCTTCTATAAGACAATAGATTTATTCTTTTGTGTTAAATGTCCCATTGTCCTAATGCTGACTTCTGTTTTGTCTATTACCCGTTGACCCCTCACTCTGCTTTTAGTTTACGCGCCCAGCTACAAATCTGCATTGTGAAAATACCCACAAGGCCTATCTACCCATATGTAGTGTTGCAGATTTTGATTATGCGCCACTGGCATCACACCCCAGCAGGGTATATCCAAACATGAAAATTAATTCACAGCTAAATGCTGCTATATGCAGTCTTAGAGGGAGAGGAGAGGAGAAATCAAACACAGGTTTACACTAGTGAGCAGCCCCAGTATTAAGAAAGAGAGCCTAAAGGCAGGCAGAGAAGGCAGTGTTCATTAATGTGCAAAGCAAATCTAACAGTTACATCCCCCCTGCCCCTTCATACAACACACACACATCTATGCACACATAGATGGATTGGTTGTTTTAGGAGAAGAAACTGGGGGGGGGAGGGGGGGGGTTAATGGACATAAAAAACTGACCTAAATAGAATGGATGTAAAATATTCCCAAAGCTGCTGAAAAGTCGAGCTAATGAAAAAAGAAGAATAAAATCAGCATAATGAGTTGTAATTGTAAACAGAGCCCAACACTCACTGGAGAGCTACATTGATCAGTCTGAAATGAAAAAGTTTGGGTCAAGCTGCTCGCTGTGTTTAGAAAGCAAACTTATTACCTTCAAGCTTGGGGATGTTGTCCACCAGTTAACCTCAACACTGTCAGATTTTCAAGTTATCTTGTCTTTCTCAAAGTATTTTAAATTATGGGATTTATAAAGGAAAAGAGCATTCTCTCAGTTTCATGTTTTCTCAAGCTGAAGTTACTGGTGGCTGTGTAGCTGCAGCTATAGCGTCCTTTTAGACTGCCTGTTATGAACTTTAGCATGAAAGAACTTGGGCATGACTTTGTCTCAGAGCAATGCAAATGGAATTGCCCCCTGATGGTTTGGAATGCACCCAGCTGGCCTTTAAAAGGTGATAATTGGAAAATACAGGACGAAGCCACAGTCAATGTGAGAACCTTGTGTTAGACTGAGTTAGCCATAGCAAGGATGGAAGAAGAAAACATTGAGAAGAAGAACCAAATACATACTTTTTAAATGTCTTATTTCATGTTTTTGTATTTGATTCCAGTGTGTGCAAAATGCAAACAGAATTCAAACCACGTAATTCCCATTAAGAGTTTCTGACAAATTCGATAATAATACCACTTTTTTGGCTATAGAAGTATAATGATATACTACTGCCTGTGCTGTTGCAATGAATGTGTCTTTTATGATATTAAATTGCCATAAATTTAATAGTAGAGGGTGGTAAATGATATTTGTCTAATTTATAGGTGTATGTATATAAAATAGACCAATAGGCCAGGCACCGCAAAGCATTTTTGAATTGCTGTATGGTTGTCTGTGCATGGCCACTGAGGAAGATGACACTTAGTAGTGGTTAGATGTGCAAGTGTAGTGTAGAAATATTTTAATCAACTGAAGAAAATGTTGGATGCAAACTGTCCTGTGATACATACTGACTGAATATGGACAAAGTCAACTGTGGATTTTCAGATCAAACAGGTTAAATTGTGTGTGAATTAATACCTCACCATTTTATTCTATTAAAGTTGTAATCTCAAATTTCAGTCCTGGTGGTAGTGGCCAGTGTGTTTTTTTTTTAAATAATGAAGTTCCCTTTAGAATACCCATGGATTGACCACTGTGGCCAGCAAACCTGTCCTAAGCAGCCTCTTTTAAAAAAATGTTACAGAAAAGTGCAATTTCTGTGCCTGTTTAGAGCAGCCAAACAACTTGTGGGTTGAGAGGAGTCATCGTGTTATGTTGTTTTATTCAGGAACACTAAGGATACATTCAAAAGTGTCACCCAACATTGTAATACTGAACTCCTGATCAAAATTTGTGTGCATGCACAAACTTTTGTTGTCAGTTTCCTGGGAATCTCTTGTAAGCAAGTAGAGCACAGGAAAAGCAGACTTTCCCGTCAACATTTAAATCTACCACAGGTTATTACAGAACACAGATAAACTGATTTGTTGTTGAAAAAATGTTCCATAAACGTTATAAAAAAATGGGGTTTCATATAATGATGATCTTACAGATTGTAACTTTATCCCAAAATAGCCACCCGATAACCAAGTAAACGCTTTGATTGTAAAATTAGTTTTAGGATTTACTGAGTGAGCTATTGAGAGAAAGCTTAAATGCAGGTCTCCACTAATTTATAAAACCTGACACAGCATTCCTTTACTTCTCGGAAAGGAAGTGTAGCGGAGAGGTCAGGAGGCCTGTACAGGAGCTCTTCCCTTTACAAGGCAACATTCAAAGCATTGCTTCAGTCCTTTTCTTGTGTTAGCCTAAACTAGTGTGTAAGCCTGCGCATCCGGCCTCCATTACTGTGTTCTCTCCCAAGAGAATGTGACAGTGATAAGGCTCTTTTGAAGTCCAGCTTTACTACAGGACCTCTAGAGAGGGACAAAGGCAGACAGCTATTTTTTTGAGCTTCGAGTTTGAGTTTTAGTCCATAATTTATGACAAATATTTTTCGATATATTCTGGATATCTTTATCATGGTTCAGAATCATACTCACTGTTTGCAGTTGGATAACACAATGAATTTTAAGTTGTAGCCCAATCATGCTACACACACACACACACACATCGCAAATATGTAATTTGAATAGAATAAAATATAAATGAAGTTAAACAATATAAACAGTTACTTACATACTTATATGCTTACACGAGAAAGTATGTACAGTTTGTAGGATTTGAAGGCGTATTGAGTGTCTCCTCAACGTTCCTGATGAAAGAAGCTGCTCTGTAGTTTGTTGGTACAGCAGCAGATACTTCTGTTTTATGAAATGACCATATTTTTGTGTATTGGTAAAAAAAATTCCATATCATAACATTTCAAAAACATTTTGGTCATTAGGCTACTCTCCAGTCAAAACAGTCAGCTGTCATGCCCTGTGTCAGTCAGCAGACATTTCCAGCAACAATGTGCTAACACCCCTTCTGTTCAGGAAACCTTTTACTAACTCCAAATGGAATCTTCGTAATGACTTCCTGGACCTGATGCCTACTATTGCTATCTGGATTCCAGCAACAGATGGAGTTTGACTGTACTCCTGACTCTGACCTTGAAATTGCATTTCTGTTGTTCAGGAATCACCATTGATAATAACGTCAATGCCAAACACTCAGGTGCTATATGCAGTCTTAATTATCAGGATATAGCCTACAGTATGGACAGATCTGTATACCAGTTCAGTCTAAGCTTGTACCTGATGTTTTGAACCCTTAACTAGTAGGTTAGCGTGTATTACTTTGTTACTAATTTAGCTAACGTTACATAAATAAATATTTTAGCCCCCCTTTCATGGGACCCAAATACGCTTTACACATAGTTACAAAACACAAAAAAGTCATTCAGGATTGAATGCCTTGGTAAAGAGCTGAGTTTTTAGTAGATTTTTAGTGTCCAGACAGGGAGCATCTCCGATCTATGGGATGGAGTTCCAGAGCTGTGACGCTGAAGGCCCTGTCCCCTAAAGTCTGGAGTCTGGTGTGGGGGACAGAGAGTAAGCCCTTGTACAGCCTTCACATTTCCAGCCGTTGGGAAAACTACAGATTTTTATTAATGGACACACTGTGACCTACGCTGCACGTTTACTACCAGGCAGAAACTTACTGCTAATATTTTCCTCCGCTAACTTTCAGTGTCATGTTTTGCCATTCTCTCTGCCCCATCCATACTACTGCATTTTTGAATTAAAACAGAGACCTTTTGCTACGTTTGCACCTCCCGTCCAGACTACAATGATGAAAACGAAGACCTAAAAGAGAAGTTTGGGAACGCTGCTGACCCAGTTTTGCCTTTAAAAACTCCGGAGGGCATTTTTAGTGATGACGCTCGGCTCTCTGATTGGGTCTTATAAGTCATGCAAAAGCAGAAACACGATGCTACTGACCAGGTTTTCGTCATAGTATTTTTATTAAAATATTTTGTACCGTACCATTTCGCCGTTTACTTTGCGATGACTCCCAGTCTGTTTTCCGCCGCCACACTCCCGTGTTACATTCAGTCCCAGCTCGTTGTTGGTGCATGCAAAAAAAAAACTGGTCTAATTCTCCGTCTGTTTATTTATTCTTTTGTAATGTAATAGACCATCTGCTTCATGTTTACACTGCCACGCGCATGCCCAGTGTACCTGAACAGCCAATAGATGTGCTTTCAATCATTTTAATGTAGACGGAGATCAACTCCAAAACCCAGCTAAAATGCTGGTGTGGACGGAGATCGTATTTGTTTTAATTCTCCGTTTGTAAACTGAAACGATGTAGTGTGGACACAGGATGCACAGGGAGCTGCCGAACGTCGAGTGTCGCCATGGTGTGACATTGTAGTGGGGTGGTTATTCATTCTGTAGCCGTGGTGTGTCAAATACAGGGGATCACTGGTCTCTCTGTTGAGCGCACTCTGCAGACGGTCCGGGCGCTGCACTTCCTCAAGTTCCGCCTTTTGCCTTCCGTGAACATTACATTATCAATTAACTTTTAATAATCGTTTTTTAGACATTTGTTAATCGATTCATAATCTTCCACGTCCGCATTGCGATGCATCTAAAAATTGATTAATTCTCCCACGCCTAGTCTTTATCAACAAGCCAAGACTCTAAACAATAAACTCCAGACCACACAGTGTAAGGAACAATCTCTTTACAATAAACCTGTGACTTTTCACTACCTTTTACATTATTTAGGCCTACTATTTACTAATTTACTATTTATTCATCATTGTGGTAATGCGGTAGCTGTTAATTTTGTTTACTGTATATATCATATCCACATAAGTCATGTACATAGCTGCACAAAAATATTTATTCATGCTTTGGACCCTGTTTCATTACACTGTTGTCTTGCTGTCTTCAGATGTTGCTTTATTTTTGTACATGTTTGTGTGTATATGTGAACGTACATAGCTTGTCTGTTGTTACTGAGCTTGGTGACCTGTTTGTTTAGGCTTGTTCTGTGTACGTACTGTACATCGAGAGACGTGTAAGACGTCTAAGTAATTCAACTACGATTGATAACTTATTATTTAACAAATTACTTTTTTTTATGAACGTGGGCATTGATTAACGAAAATTTACTAAATGGGTTTGATTGCAATGAAAAAAAGCAAAATGACAATGATCTTTTCAAATGCTAAAATGTTCTAGTTGGAACTTCTTTCACACTTATAGCCTGTAAAAAACCTGTTGACAAGGTGCAAGGGTTTTCAATAGCTTTGTTATGAAAGGGTGAACAGGGTGGTAAGTTACTATAACAACCCACTAGTAGGCATTAGCAGTCAGCATACCTGTCAAGTTTTGGATTAGAAAATAAGGGAAATTTTCCGGCGCCCACTGCGAGCAGTCCCACCACCCCAACCAAGCTCCAGCATCCCTCACATTTTAAGACAGGTGTTATAGCCTAAATGAAAACATAAGCGTATATATGAAGAGCATTTATTTAAATTCTTATTTGCATATTTTCTGTTCATTTAACATTGCTTGTCTTTACATTTACATTTTATTTTCTTTCCACACAGTCTTTTCATTTCATATTGCTTTTCTTTTAAAGTTTTTCTTTTAATTTAATTTAAATTTTCTTTGCTCTTTTAGTGAGTTTTTGTACAAATTTGTTGCAGACTTTGCTTATTTAAGACTGGTTTGGAAGGAGTGTGTTTGTGGGCGCGGCCAGAGTGGTTCATTTTACATGAGAGTAGAGCGCAATCAGTTCTGTTGTCCAACGTCTACCTGCAGGTGGCAGTTATCGCGAGGCTAGTGACAGAGCTCAAATTGGGTATAGGTGTGTTCGAGATGACGGCGGCTAACTTTCACTGACTTCTAACGTGAGCTGCAGGTGACTGCAGGGGCGGGGTATAAAAACGGCGGGTTTTTTTGTTTTTTTTACTCTGCCGGGCCCGGGGTATTATTATTATTTTTTAATAACACAGGTTAAAATACGGGAGATTTACGGGAAAATACTAATACGGGAGGACGGCGGGAAAGAAGGGTAAAATACGGGAATTTCCCGGCCAAAACGGGATACTTGACAGGTATGGCAGTCAGTCCTAACCCTTTTAGCCAGACCTTACATTCTCTCAATCACAAATAAACAGTGCTTAATGAACTTAATGAAGTTGTTAATCTGACTTTTCAGGCATAAATAACTTAATCTAATGAAGTTACCCTTTTGTGAAAAAGCAACATTGCCGTGTGATCACGTTGAACCTGAGCTCTACATCCCTGTTAGGGCGTAAATGACTTCACTGTTGTAGCATCTGTAGTAACAAAGTTAGAGAAAGTAAGCTTCTCATCTCTGCACTAAAACCTCTTGATTGTGTAGCTGGTTACATTATATTGTGAGCTTTGATACTTGATTTAAATCTGGTCCTGGAATGTGTTGGTGCCAAACAAGTAGAAAATGTGACCTTTGAGTTTCCATGATCCTCCCAGTAAGGGAAGGAAGGGGCACTGGTTATTGCACACCCCCACCCACACCACACCCTTAATGGAGAAATAGGCCAAGGTAGGGTCCTGCTCTTTCCTTGTCACTTTCCACACTGTGTTTGGGTCTGTGTTTATGTTTCTGAATGTTTCATCTACTAACACAACATCATTAGGTTTGCTATTTCATCAGCCATTTCAGCTAGTATGACAATATAGCACCCTCAGTTCCCCATTAGACTAACATTTATCAACCATTGTCTTTTAGAAATAAATTTGTAGTCTGTGGTATTGTTGTACTGAAATGTGCAAAATAACTAGTATACTGTAACTACTAATTCTCTACACACATGTTTAAGCATCTTTGTAGAAGATGAGAATGACATTTATGGTTGTGAGGACACTGTAAATATGTAGCATAGGCGTTATTTCAGTGTTTTTATGGTTGGTATCACTGACTAAAGTAACCCTGACCTTCGTGTGGCTCAGTTTTAGAGAAGGGTTTTGAATGCACATCAGTGGCAGTCAGCTTATTATTTCCCCAGGGAAAAAAAACATTCTCTTGATGTGTGGCTGGATCAGCACACGTTATTTGACCCAGGTCTGATAACACTGCCCAACACTGTATGGTTTTGATATGTTTGCAAATGCAGAACGTACTGAATGGTGGTTGTTGTATGTATTACATTGGACAAGTGTTACTTTTGATTTCCACCCCTGAAGGTTAACAGCTTGGCAAGTTGGTTGGATATCTTGTCCAGCAGGACAGAGTCGTTAACTCTAAACTCCGCTCCTCTCAACTGCAACACCTCATTCCTCCCCTTGAACACATCCAAGTCCTTCGGGTGGTCATATGGAAGCTCAGTCACACTGTGAAGTCTCAAGGCGGTTTGTCCAAGGCATGTGCCAAAGGTGTCCTTATTCAAAGGGGGTATAGTTTCTCCTTCAAACCTTAGACCTACTGATGGTCCAAAAAATCAGATGTTTGATCATACAAAAGTTTACTTACAATAGCTACTAAAAGAAAAGGCATGTATCACAGTGATTTTTGTTTTGCATATGACATACTGTATTTGTATCATACAGTACATTAGTATCAAACAGTTCTTTCCCTTGGAAATACTGTAACAACATAAAGCAAAGGCAATGTTTGTGGGGCTCTTGCACTTTCATGGAGCTCACTGACTCATCAGTGGTTGTGTTGCGGGGAAAGTCTGTACAAGAATGCTCTCCATGTGGTGCACAACACCCGCAGCACACAGAGGTCTGACAATGTGACAATCCCAGCTTCCTATTTGCATCACAGCATTTGCTACAGGAAATGTGTTGTTGATTTAATGATGTGGTGGTGTGCAGGCATGTTGTGGAGATTTTTTGCTGTATTTTTTCTCCAATGTATTTGACTTAATAGAACCATAGCAAAGTTAAATGTGAGCAGCAGGGGTATTTGGAGTTTGCAGTGTTTATTTTATATAATGTGTATGTGTAGAAATTGCAAAAAATGTAAACATTCATGTAGACAAGAGACAAGTCTAATGTTGTAGCTGAGGGTTAATAATGCAGAATGTGTACGCATACCTCAATCATGTAAGGGACCGACTAGAGGGGCTTTCAGCTTACAATCCTTTTTACGTGGGGTGTGGGGAGGGGCTTTGGACTACTGTCGGGGTTGTGGCCTATATAATACTTCCTTGGTTTTGGCAGTCAGATTTTCAAGAAACTTCCTGGTGTGTCAGGATCAATCGGGCCTAAGCCAGTCTTAATTAAAGGCTTGGGGCTGGGCAAAAGTCGAGGGCAAAAGGCATCCCTGTTGGTTAAAAGAATGAAGCGACTGTCATTAAACACTATAGGGAGCATCAGCTTTATTGCTTGAAATTCCTCTTTAAAAAGGCTTACCGTTCAATGACAACACATGAAAACAGTAGTTTAAGTATATATCTTTGATTTTCCCAGTAGAAATTAGTCAGGGGGACAGCTCTATGGTAGTTTAAAAAAATTACATTGTTTCATGGTCATGTCATAACAAAGAAGTGACAAAACAAAACAATGCCTAAAGACTAGAAAATATGGTTCTTTACCACAAAATGCTTAGTAGTTTGTTGTTACATTAGCCCACTTAGATATAATATAGAAAGGATGATGCTTACTTTACTTTACTTTACTTTACTTTTACTTTTAGTCATTTAGCTGACGCTTTTATCCAAAGCAACTTACAATTGCTATACATGTCATGTGATGCTAACATCTTGTAACTTACAAAAATTGACAGAGCAGATTTCTATGTATTCTTCTATTCACATATTGTTAAGGGGCACTCAATCTTGAACACTCAACCATTAAAGAAGTCCTTTGTAAGAAATATCCTTTCCACTAGACTTGCAGTATTTTCTTATTATACTTATGTAAAGGTAAATGTTTTTAGCTCCTAATAAAAGGATTTTGGTAGTATACCTTCTTGAAGACCTTCTATATTTATAGTCACTTCATCTTGTTAAATAGTACAATATGTCAAGGATAAAATATATTTTACTGGAAATTAGTGAATTTTGAATGGTCCTGGTGACTGAAGCAGTTGTTCATCAAGTTTAAACCTGATGCAACTGTAAAGCAGATGCAGTTCTCATTTTCAACCACTTGGGGGCACAGGCAACTTACAGGGAAGAGATGAGTAGCTCTGAGCAGGAGTGTGAATGTTGTATGTGAGGTGGGGTTCATTAATTAAATGGAATATGATCCAAAAGACTCATGACACATCATGTCCCACAAGAGAGGAAATAAGACAAATGCCACAGATGTCCTTTTTTCTCTGTCCTGTTTTTCTGTGGTTTTCGTTTCCCTCCAAATCCGAACGTCAGACAGACAGCGCCTTAGTATGTTTTGGTCTCCTGAGTGGATCTTTCCAGTACACCCATCTGTCAGACTTTTTTCCGAGGTCCGAGGAGGGGTACGGGGGTGTGTTTGTGTCTGGGCCCGGGTGAGTGGATGGGTGGGGGCAAGACATCAGTCGCAGTCCATATCACATCGTAGGCCAAATATCCTAATAGGCTGATGTACCATCTGATTTACTGTCCCAGTCATATCCGTATCCAGGGCTCATCAGGGCACACTCCAGCCCAGGTTGTCATATCTAGTGCAAGTTAAAGACCTTTTTTTAGCTTCTCCATGCAACTACGCTTGCATATTTCTTGCTTTCACTGTGTTTCTCAACCAATGTTTCTGGTTTACAATTTTAATGACACCACTTCATTCTCATCCACCTTCTCTCCTCCCAGGAATTTTCTTCCCCACCAGAGGACCCTTGACACCTGTAGAGTCAATCAGGCATTGTTAGCTCTGCTTCAACTGTAAATCTGAATTGTGTTGATTTATGCACAACTAAAAGCAACCTGAAAATGGGCTAATACCTTTTGTTGCATACGGTTTAGATGCTCTCCCATGAAAGGCAGCTTTGAGGGTTTAGTATCAGCATTACTGTTTTGATAATGAACTTTGACATCCAGCAGCAACATAATCTATTATGTAAATATGAAGCTGTACCATTTGTGAGCAGTGAGAAATGTTCTCACCTGCAGAACTAATACTGTTAATGCATTCATATCATGGAGGGTTATGTAACTGTGCTAGCTGAGATGGAAAGTGCAGCCACCTTGCCAGTCTTAATGCATTCAGGCTCCACAGTGTCAGATGGCCCCAGTGATCCAGGGGGCTCAAGATGGCAATGCTGTTTTACCGTCCGGATATGTGTGTCTTTGTGCAGGCCAGAATGTGTGTGTGTGGTGCAGTGTTTGTTAGATTAGGCAGGGAATGTGTATCCATATGGTTCGGTGGCAACACATTTTAATCGTTCTGGCCTAGTGCCAAATCTGTGTAATATACATAGGTGTGTGTGTGTACATTGAATCTTTCCCAACTGTGTTTTTGATGTGGAGTTTATATTCAAGTAGGCCTGTTTTAGCTCATGTGACCTGTGTATGGACATGTGTCTTTATGGCCAGAGTCTGTATCAAGCAGCGGACCCAATAGGTGGGGTGGGTGGATTAGTTAACCCATGACAAAGTGTCAAGGGAAGATAGTCCCAGTGCATGCTGTATTCTCCGTGTTGCCATTGGTTGGGATGCTGCTTAAAAGTAAACAGCAATCAATCTTCCCTGGCTCCCTGTCTCTCTCTCTCTTGCTTTCTGCCATTACAGACAATCCCGGTGACATGAGTTGTGGAGAAAGCTCCCCACCTCTCCTCCGCCTCTTTTCTCCCATGCACTGTAATCCTGACACCGAAAACCGCCCCTCAGAGAACAAGTGTCAGCCTCAGAATAGAGCGTGCAGTCAGCTCCCCCCTTTTACCCCTCTGGTTAGCATGTTAGAGTGCTAATGTTGATGGAGGTGACAATTAACTATACAATGATCACAGTGACGGCGCTTGTACCACTGCCTCACAGCCTTGCTAAAGAGATAAGTGACTGATCTCAACACGACTGGGACTGGGCAGATGACAGATAAGCACATAAAGGGACAGTTACTTTTGGTGAACATAATGTAAGCCTGCCTACCAGATGTTCTGCAAGCTTTCTATGCTGCATATTTGACTTGCTAATATCAGCAGCCTATTTATAGTTCTTGTTAAAATGTTCAAACCCTAATACAGGCCTCATCATAGGCTGATGATTACACAGCATAATACTGTATGTACATAACATGAATCTCTGTTATATGTTGCTCTTTGAAAACAAGATTTCAATAGTTTCAATCTAGAAAGGGCTGATTTTTCCATTTGAATCATGTCAGCGGGGAAATACCATGAGTTGTGTTGGAAGAATAGGGACTGGCTTTATTTGTGCCACAGACGGGTAAGTGCATGCGCGCAAACATTCACTGCCTCTGCTGCTGACTTCTTTGCCAGGCACTGACTCTGAAAAACAGGGGAAATCTTTTGGAGACACAACCTGAGATATTGACCACCTCTCAGCCCCCACTGTCAGGTTGTGAAACGGCCCAAAGATATTTGCATGAAATAAATGAGAATCTCTCTCACGTCCAGCCCTGCTACGGCCAAAGGTTTACTGTCGCAGATGCATGCTCCATCTGGCCCTGCTCCCCTCATCTCCAGTCTTTAACTGTTCAGATACACTATCAGAGTTGGTGCTAGATTATGGATGATATTTGTTAGAAGGCTCAAATTACTTCTCTTTTAACTTTAGCGTTGTGTGGTAGGTTTAGCGGCACATATATTCAGATTCATTAGAATGAAGGTATGTACCAGGATACCAAAGTTAAACAAGTCTGAGCTGTCATAGCATCTCCAAAGTGAGACAAACCCCTTTGTTTGTCCTGCTTAGGATTTTGAGTAATACATGTTTGAAGTGCGTCAAGTGGTCCTCTATCTTGAGCAAACATGGACATGGTGACAGCCGTTGGGACAACAAACCTCCACGAGAACCAGGTTGTCCTACCAACATTCTCCCCGCCTCTCCACTACCAGCACCACCCCCTCACCCCTCAGCCCAGGGCTGTGATCCTGCATAGCCAGCATAATGAAGCCATATAAGCCTGTTATTTGCTGCTTTATGGCTTGTTTTATGAAGGTGAGCTGACAAGCAGCTCCCAGAATGGTTCCTGTCACTTTAACAGACAGCATTACCAAGAGAAAAGGAGCGCTGGGGAGGGAGGGCAGGGCAGGCTGGAGAATGGGCTTGGGCCTTTATGTTAGCCCTGCCAGGGCTTTGATGGGTAGAGGTCTGGCTGCAGGCTATCACTGGTACATTTTATGTCTTCCACCTTTTGTCAGGGGGACATTATTGACGTTTGACCTATGTTCTTATTCCCACCTCCTCTTCACTAATCAATTACCACATCGATCCATTAATCAGACAGGGTGATGGTCAGTGAAAGGGCCCATGGGTATGTGTGAAGAATTGTGGGAGAGGCCTCAGGCTATCATGTAGGAGGGCCTTCACCTGTGGAGTGCACTGTTCAGTGTTTGACTTACAACAAGTAGTCCTAGCCCTTATTTTAGAAGTATATGTTCTATCCACAATAAAGTAAAGTTTATCTCCATATGCAATGCACAATATTTGTATGTGGATATGTGTGAAAAATTATTTATTGATGTTAGCTATAGAAGCGACAGGATTGTAGTTTTCTTGCCCGATCCTGATATTTTAAAAGTTTGATCGGTCGATTCTGATTTTGGCCTATTCCAATTTTCTTTCTTGCAAAAAACAGAATACACAAACATTTTTGTAACTTTTTTAAATGGAAAATTATTTTTCTTTCTTCATTTGGATCACCATTAGCATCAGCATTTGCTATTCTTTCGTTTGTCTTTCATATCTACACAGAAGCACAGACTTAAACCCCTGTCTCTTACTGCTTGCCCTGTTTGACCTCTTTCTGTCTCTCTTCCTGTACCTGTCTGTTCTGTTGACTTTCTTTGTCAGCACTAGGTTTTATAAAGAAACCAAAAAACACAACTAGCCTATTGAAACCAACGTGGTACCAAATGTCATCAACACTGGTGTGTTCACTGTTGCTTTACCTGGTCCGTGCTTGTCCATGTTTTCTAACAGGATACCATATAACATTTCTCTCTGTTTCTCTGTGAAGTGCTAAAATGGGTCACCAAATATACTTTGGCAGCCGTTAGTATACCTAATAAAGTTTATGTGTGGGAAACACTTCTTATTATGGCCTTACAGTTATGACAAACTGCAAGCCTTACCTCTTCTTAGTCAAAGTGAAAAACTTGTGGCTGTAACTGAATTGCATTGTGTCACAAACACACACATAGCTGTGTGTGTGCTTCCTCATATTGAAAAAATATTAATTTCCTACAATGGGAAATAAAGAAAACACAGTTGTTCCCAGCCTAGAAGACAGTGGGGTGAAAATCGGCAGGAAGTGTTCTTATTAATGAAGCAGTATTTAGTATGACTTCTGAAATATTCATTGGCTTAAATTTCCGCAGCCATTACGCTGTGTTCCTAAAAACAAGGATACTTTTTCAATGAGAGCAAACATGTTTTTGTCACTCTGACTGTTTCCATGGAGGTTAGGCAGTAGCATAATTGTGTTTAGGACACAAACAGAAACAGATCAGACACACAGACAGCCAACAGATCAAAACGGAAGCTGCGGGAGCGGAACCCACCACGCTTTGATTACGTTTGGTTTGGTTTCGGTTTGGTGTGTGCGGACTAAAGCCATCACCCCAGTCCGTCTCTGCCCTTGCCAAGTTGTTTGCCAAAATGGGGAAAGATTTGGGAAAGAAAGTTAGAGAGAGAAAAGCTGTGGGCTGTTACAGTCTACCCCCCTCAGGCTGACTAGGGTCCAGCCGACAGTCACCCAGCTCTTGTGGGTTTAGTGAATTGAGAAGACACTTCTTGTGTGGATTTTTCAATTCTTCAACATGTCATTTGGCTGGGAGTGCTATTGTCCCCTGCTCCTTTTCTCCCTGCTCCTTCTGCCGAGACGAGTCGTGTCATCCCCTCGTGATCAGCACTTTTGTTGCCTTTGTTTTTGGCCCTACCTCAGAAGTCCATCTTGTCTTTTATGTCCCTGCCTTTCATGCATAAGGGAACAGTTGTGGCCTGTTGTGGGGCTGTTCCACTGCATTTCCACCAGTGGGGTTTCCTTTCATTCTCTTCAAAGTACTACAATGGGGCTCTGAAGGCCTGAATGGCCAATGCAGAGTGCACAATCCTACAGAGCCCGCTCATTTTGTTTTGCCAGAGTCAATAAAAATGCTAAGTTAAAAGCTAACCCCCTTATGCCCTCCTCGAATGGAGTGACTTGTTTGACCTTTTTAAGCTCCCCTCTCAATTAACTCTTAATGATAAATTCATTGATTTTTTTTTTATTGTCTACTAAAATTTATTATCCTTACAGACACGTATGCTGCATTTTATTATTCATTTCTTTTTTTCAAATTAAGCCTATTCTATATATACAGTATGAGCTTTATAATGATCAATGTTGATTAGAATAAATTGGAATGGAGATGTCTAGAATAGCCAGAGAGAGAGATTGACAGACAACTGCCATCAAAACTGTCATTAAAACCAGCTTGTAACTCTGCAAAAGATAGCTTGAATGTTCTTTACGTTCTGACTTTTCCCCGTCCTGAGACCTAGATAGAGATATCTCCGTTTTTCTTAGGAGGAGTGGGATTTAAGTAGTTTTATGTTGAGGGATGAGAAAAGAGAAGAAAAAGTCTTCTGTCGTCTCTGGGCATTACGGCAGAGGCCTTGCATAAAAGCATTGTGTGCCGATTTGTGAGCTGGGAGAAAGCCGGGGACTTTGAGAAGGATTACAGGTAGGCAGACATTGGCTGCTGAAGATAACCGCCATGACTTCATCCTCATTGTGTAGATTAAGGCATAAAACCCAAACTAATGAGACCGGAAAGGGGGAGAAGACATGGATGGGAGGAGGAGTAAGGGGTATTGTTGATGGTGAGGGACATTGTCACTGGAATTAGCTTTTTAAAGCGAGAAAAGGATGGTGTGGGTGTACTGGTGATATAATCTGAGGAAGGGAGATTTAAAAAAAATAGATGCTCTGTGCGTGAAACATGAAATGCTAAATTTAGTTAAATGGCCTAAGAGTAGGGTAAATCATGATCTCTTCTGCATGTAGCAGCAGAGTATTAACTGCTCAGAGAATATTGAGTTTCTGGTATTTGTTCTTTTAAATAAATCATTCATTTGGTAATACCATACTACAGTACAGCCAATTCAGTTACTGTCAACAAAATGTTAGAAGGTCCAGTATGCATTTGCCTGAGAGACAAGCCCCCAACTGATCTAATCTGGGGGGGAAAGGATTGCTCATCCCGAGGTCCAATTTGCTGCAGGGCAAGTAAAGAAAGCAGGGGGAAGACGAGAGAAATAGTAGACAAAGGTGTTTGACTCTTTTCTTTCCCTGTCTTAGGTGTCTATGGTTAATTTTTCAGCATTTCTCTGCCATCCAATTGTGTCTTCAGACCTGAGGCAGTGTGAAAAAAAAAAACCCTACACATACAGCATCATGCTGGGAGGAGGGCCGTGTGCGAGGAAAGCTTCAGCTCACTTTTTCATTCTGAAAAACAAAAGTGTCAGACAGGCAGGTGGACACGAAGCTAGGTAAATATTGATGACTTTTTGACCATTTTATTTCCCACCCGCAGATAGCTTTCTGCAGGCAGAGAGCCTGTTTATGCTTCAGGGACATCGATTTCCTCCCTACTCTTTATTCATCTTCATTTTCAGCAAATTTAATCTGGAATCTTAAGCACCACAGACCTCCAAAATGTAGTTTGCATATTAAGAAGTAGCTGATTATTGTGGGGTAGAAACACAGATCTTTAATTTTGTGCATTTTAGACACAGCTTCTGGCTGCACCACCATGCTGGAAATAATTGTGGAAATCTACATATTGAGAGGGAGGCTGTCGTCAGGGTCTGTTTTGGAGTGGGCCTCTTGTTATCTGCTATAATTCATGTGGTAGGATGAATATTACCACCTGAATTAGGCTATTATACTGCCAGGTGGAGGCCAGTAGAGTTACAGGAAATGGTGATCATCGTGTCATGATAATGAAGCAATTACTACAGTCTGTCCATAATACCATACTAACTGCCACATCGCAATCGACAGTGGCCAGATATTATGTCATAGATCTTATTTCAAGGTAAATAAATATTAAACTCTAATATTCTCTTTCTTTCTGTTTCTATAGGTAAGTGTGTGACACACTGCAGCTGAAGAAGCCTAGTCTTTGACATTTAGTTAGTTAATGTTTTTTTCTAACTTGTTTTACTACATCCACTAGAGGGATTTGTCACTTCAACGTTAACAAAGGTCATTCTTTGGTGTTTGCTCCAATGACATGTTGTTTTTCTTGAGAGGACATCCTCAAAATGTTCTAGTTAAAGATATTATAGTGGGCTGTTGTTAAGGCAAATTCACAAGTCTTTTTCAAACTCTGCATCTCACTTGCATGCCTAATGTTGGGGTGTTCCCATCCTATATCACCCCTAAGAGCCAAAACTGGTTAAAACTTATAAACTGCCAGACATTAAGTCAATAGTTCTGTGATGAACTCTTTTACATTTACATGTTCATGGAACCCCCAAAGATAGCAATCTGAAACAGGGGACACAAGACTTACACGGCTATGTATAGGTGTGAAATCCCAGGTCCAGGTTTGACATTTCTTATTGACATGCTATTACCTGTTACCTTGAGAAATATTGGTGCATCTGCCTGGATTACATGATAAGGAATTTCAGAGGTAAGGAGATGAAACTTGGGGAAAACAGCAGCTGAACAATGCAAAAGTGTCAGAGCTGTCTGAGAGTGGTGAAGATAAGATAGGTAGTTCAAGGATATGTAGCTCAAGGTGCATTTATTGTAGTTGGACACTACAGAGACCCTTACAGTGAGTGTCAGATCATCAGAAGCTATTCTTTTGGATTGAAGATCAGTTGATAGTTCTATACCAGTGAACTGCTTTGTCCAAGACACACTCTGTTGTGTTGGAAGAAGACTGACACAAATCTGCATGTAAAATGTTGCTCAGCCAGCATGAAGAAGTGCCATATTCTGTGAGGAAAATAAGCCTGAAACAGTGTGCTTTTGGGGCTGTTAATTACTTGTTAAACAGCAGGTCCAAATATGACATACTACACTTTTGGGTCTGCAAAACGGATGTACGTGCCTTAGGATGGCCAATGTCTACTCTAACACAGAGCTTACCACCCTCTTACCACATTCCACCCCCCTAGCCTCCCCTCATCCTCCCCCCTACAGTGCCATTGGGCCTGGGTCTATTGCTGCCTCTCTGCTAATGAGAACCAGACCCATCCAGCACCATATAAACCCACTAACACACACTTACCTCTGATCTCAGACCAGTAAACATAGTCACTGTGACCATGTCCAACCACTTTACAGCTGCTAATTTAGCCACACAGCCGTGTGTTATCATAACCTTTCATGTAAAAAAGAAAGAAAAAGAAATTGGTAATGCAGGTGTGTATGGTACTATGGGGACTATTAAATATATAGAAAACAAGTATGTAGTCATCTAATAATGGGAAAATGTCCACCAGATGTGGGATGTTGTAAATAAATAAATAATAAATATCCAGATTGTAGTATATGGAAGTGATGTGTGTTTATGATGACAGTTTCTATATCCATTGGTTACAGCTCTGCTCAAAACTATTTACAATGTTCATGAATGCCTGACGTTACAAGGAGTTCCTTTTTGGGGTTTAAACGAGAATTGGCTAATGTGACAATTGGCTGCTGTTCTCTATTAAATGTTATAGTAAGTTTAATATGTTTGGATGGTTAGTGATGGTCGATTAATTGGTTTGCTGATTAATCAGGCCTATATAACACCAACAGATACATGCACTCACGAGACCGAAACAAAAAATGTCTGCCAACACATCTGCATGCAGCCTTGTCAGTGTGGATGCTATGGAGTTTTCCCTGTAAATCTCCCATATTTTTAACCTTTCTAAAAAAATAAATACCTCCTTGGCTGTATTTGATATATTACATTCCCCTCCAATAATAGCAAGTGGCAGTATGTAGACCATCACCCGGCAATAAAACAAGAAGAGCGGTTGAAGACGAACAACAGCGCAAGGTTTCAAGGATGGATGAACATGAGAGGGATGGATTACCTTTCAAAAAGGGAAAAATGATCGCACTGAATGGGAGTAATTTCTAGTAATCACTGTCCACCAGTTGTCTCACTTAACGAGTAACCTCTCAAAATCACAATTGAAGCATAATGTGTAAGTGATGTATATCGGTATCCTCATTCAGGTATTAGTGTGCTAGGCCTATTTGTAGTGCTGAATGTATATGTCCTTTTGTATTTTATATACAAAATAATATAAATATATATCATTTATATATTACACTTTTGACAAACTGCACCCTGCTCTTCAAATGCGATTACTTGCCTTATTTGTTCTTCACCCCTTTACCAGTTTACTGTAAAATGAGACCTCCTGTGAGCTATGAAAGACCAGAAAGAGGTGGCACTGTTGAATTAAGGGGAAGAATAGCTGATTCTGGTCTCTGTTATTGACCTCTGCTTCTAGTGTCTTGTCTACAGTCAACATCAAAGCACCTCCATTCCCTTTGCCCGTTCTCAGTTTTTTCCCTTCATAGTGAAACCTACTCTAAATTACAGCCATAATCTTTTTGTACTTCAGTTATATTTAAATATATTTGCCTTTTTAAGTGGGCTCTTAGTATGGCTCTTTAACATTTCCCCTGGAGCAGTATGCACAGAATAGACTGATTTCATTTAGATCTCAGTAGCCCCCTCTTGCCCCCTACCACTGGGCACTCTGACCTCCGTTCTCTTACCCACTATTTTCCTCTTTAATTTTACTGTTTGCTTTTTCCCCTCTCTTCCCTATCAATTTGGGCCCTGTAGCTTTCCCTCCCTGAAATAACTGTGAGCTCTACATATTTCATCATTAATCCACAATTTGCATGGCGGTGTGCCACGGTCTCCCCCATCCAACCTTTGCCATATTTTCTCCCTAAGCCTTATATTATTACTGTTGCCAGTCCAAAAGAGTATGTACCTGGAAGCACTAAAATACTGGAAGCAACCTGAATTGGCTTTAACTGCCTGCTACAACCGCAGCATCTCAGTGTAGATTAGGCCTGATTGGGACTGGAGGGCATGTGGAAGCGTAGTTGACAGGATTAACAGGCTATTGAAGTGACTTTAGCTTCTTCTTAGAGCGCAAACGACAAGAAAAGAGAATAATTCAGCCCCTCTTTCAACAGAAGGACTACCCCCTCCCTCCTTTTCTCTTGTCTTCCTTAGGCAAAGCACACTATGTACCAATATGATCCCTCGCTGGGTTTCTGATACCCAGCAAGAGTTAGTGGAGGGAGAAGCCGTTTCTCGCTGTAATTAGATATATCTGATCCTAAACATTTATCTATTCATTAGGGTCAATTGTTTCCCGAGCAAGATTGATGTAACAAATAATTAAGATGTGTGTACAGTGAGTATGGTTATTGCTGTGCACAGTTGTGTGGGTGTGTCTGGATGGGAAAGGGGGGACACAAGGGGGACACAAGCCAATATCACTGTGTGTGTTTGTGACTACGTTGACACATTTGAAGTGTGCATATAGAGGTCGGTGATGTGGTGATGAGCATATCAACAACTGGTCAACCTGGTATTTTATTGTGTTCTAATCTAATTACATAATTTACTCTTATGTTACACTGAAAAAACATGAATAACTGAATGCACATTTTCACCTTAATTTTGCAGCAGTACATAGTTGCTCAGTAAGTGCTGCTTAAAAATATTAATGATTCTAAAAATGTTTCTTAAAAAAAGTTTGTGGCATGCTTTTCTGAACTTGCAAGAAACATCCTCTAAAGAGCAGAAGCACCGCAGAACCTTTGCGAGAAGCAGCCAAAAGACACTCAAATAAAACAAAGGTTTTTGTAGATTAGTTATTGGTTGTCCTAATGAGAAAACCTGGCAACATTTATTTATATTTTTTTATCCGTACTGTACTTACCCTTGAATTTTGCAATCTCTTTACGTGAGACTGAAAGTTGTGCATAGCTTATTTACCTTTTTAAAACTAAAAAGCTCTCGAAATCCTGAAGGCAGCGTTACATAATTTACAATTTTACTCACGTTCGGTAAATGTTTCAAGGCAGCATTTTGTGATTGACATTGCAAATCACATTAGCATTTTAAAGTACTTGTACTTTTAATCATGTTGATCCATTTCTGCATTGTGAGTAATAAAGCAGAATCATCTATGAAGTAGGATTTGCGCCTATTGTTTTTATAGTAGTAACAAAGGTACATAATTTGGCATTCTAAAACATTGATTACAATAACACAGCTACACTGTGTTTCCTAAATTTTAATTTTTCCATGACTCAGCTCCAACCACTACTGACACCCCTACTCATTCACTTTCTACCCTGCCTGGATATTCAGCAGTGTGGCAACATTAGCATATGACTGGCTCTGTGTTTGGGTGAGTTTGTTCTCATACAAAGAGTGCCAAAGCACAGGTCAACGTCTCGCATCCACTTCAATGGATAGCTGAAGGGCAAACAGAACTCCCAAAATGAAACGTTTCCAGACTTTCGAGCTAGTCTGGATGAAGAGACCTCCTTCTGGATCTCAATGTGTAATATCAACACTGTAGATATTATGAAGATGAATGCAGCAACAACCTTTAATTATTCATTGCCCTTAGCCCTGTATTGATACTGCATGTCCTTATGAGTAATGTATGCACAAGAGACATGGATTAATGCATTCATGGTACTACTGTTTGAGTATTGTGTATATTTATGTGCGCAGAAATGCAGGTATATGTCTGTGTGCACCTCTGTGTTCTTAGGTATGTATATATTTATGTTGACAGGGAGAGCGGTTGGCTCCTGCCCGCTGCCTGGCAGTTGTGTACCGAAGCATTGCGTCATCACTATCACTCTGCAGGCCCCTCGCTGCGCTACATACCCCGCAGGGCGGTTCTCTACTGCCCTGGCAATGATGAGCGAAAATTGAGGAAACTAGCCTCGCTGGATGTCGACTGTGCTGTCTTGGACTGTGAGGATGGGGTAGCCCTAAGCAAAAAGGTATATAATTCCACAGATGCACATGTGTAAATGAATTACAGCTTAATATAACCAGGTCAGCAAGAAGCATACAAATAACAGCTGTGTGATCATGAATGATTTTAATTCCAGCTCCCTCCTTCGAACAGGTGCTTGGTCTTCACTCACTGAAAGAAAAACTACCTAAGTGAGATGTTTAAAACAAGCACATTTCACCCCATTATGATCGTATAAAGGCAGTGGTGCCCCCCCTATCGGAGTCCTTTAAAACAAGGTGACCATGTCCCACTGGGTGAGCAGCGGGAAAGCACCAGATGCAGCAGGTTAAAAGCATTCTCCTTCCGCCCACACGACCTCCCCATTGGCCCTGCTGAACTGCCCATGAAATTGTGATTGGAGAGTAGGATAAAGAAGGGGCCTGGGTAAAAAGTTAACTAACAAAGGTTTTTAAGTCATGATAATAAAGATGATTGATATGGCTGGAGGCCGTTCCTGTAGTAGACAAAGACAATACGATGATGGCCTGTGTGAGTGACAGGCTAAAACTCTGACCCTGTGATGGAGTTGGTGGCTGTCAGAGTTTCTGTCTTTATTTTGTCTTAGAGGGGAAATGTGGAGAGGAATGCAGCACTGAAGTACCCATTCAGGCTTGAGGAGAATTCCGACTCTTGACTCTTCAGGCTGTCAGCATGTAACAGGTCCACGTCTCTATTTTATTTCAACATAACATATCCTGCTCCAGTCCAGTTGTTTCTTTTAGTAACCCACTTATTTTCCATAAAACATTAGACTTTGTCTGAGTTTTGAATATATGATTCCATTTTTTCCTATCCCTTTCAAAGACATTGTGTCTGTTAGCAATTAGCTGGTGCGGTTACACATGTAGAGAATAGCATTAGATCCTGGTACAAGCTGTTAAAAATAAAGGGGGACATTACATTAGCTACAGGGCAGGTCCATTCCGTTAAAAATGCAGAATCATGTTCCTCAGCAGCTTACCAACAAAACTTTCTGGAAAGGAAAATTGTACCTCAATAGCTTCCTACCTAATAATCCTGTTACTTTCTCTCTCTGATCTGCTACATCAGCACTACATGGTACAAAACATGACATGAGGACCGATTTCAGCCATGTTTTGACACCATAGGGCCATGTTGGGTTTAAAAGAGTCTGACACAGTGTGCAAAATTCCTGTAACCTATTATATGTTTGCTAGGTCGTACTGTGCAATATAAAAATTAGTTATTTACTCAATAACAAAATGCACCTTTCCTACTGGCACCCTTTCTTTACTTCCCACACTCTCGGCTTCTTTCTTCACTGTGGCAATTGGAAATCCATGGGGGTTGTTGTGTAGTTATTCCCTTAAGATGATATTTTTTTCCTGTTGGATAAACAGAGCTTACTGGTATGTGTGTGTGTTTCTGTTTGTGTGTGCGTATGTGTAGGCTGGCAGGCATGTTTTGGATATTAATTTCCATGTTTTGAAATCAATTTGGGACTAAAGTTTTTTTTTTTTTTTTAAATCTCTTGTTTTTATGTGTCTTATTTATTACATACACAGAGGAATTATTACAAAGGATTTGCAGCTCCTCTTTAGGCGCTAAAGAGTAAGATTGAATTTGTCCAAATTTGCTAGGCCCCGTTGAGGAAATATTCTGTCTTTGGAGTCATGCAGTATGTGTTTTAGGGTGTTATTAAGAGAGATGCAAAATGTGGAGTGAGAGAATAGAATTGTATACAAATAGCTGCTGCGCCTGATTTGATCATTGTCGTGGAAATTTTTACATCTGATATTTAACATCTGAGAAAATAAAACGTAAAGGCTTGTCTAACAGGAAGTGTCTCAGCCTCAATTTTTAAGTCATCCTTCTCACACCAATTTGACGGAACAGATACGCATTTATTCAAATTTATACAGCTATCAACATAAGTAGTGGTTCACTTTCAAGCTTTATGCATGTAACCGCAACCAAAACGTAATTTTACGTACGTTTATTTTGTTAAATGTGATTTGCATTGGGCTCGTAGCAATGCTAAAATGTGAATGACCTACACTGCAGCAGTGTGCCTGAACGCTATACTTAGTAGACAACAATGGGGTACTGAAGCTGTTGCTGCTGCACTGCTAACATGCTGCTCACTGCCCCCCATGTGTATACACGGTGTAAAGTGTCATTCTTTGCTGGTTGCATTTAAATTTTTGATGATGTCTGACTCATATTACTTTTGAGATGTTAAAGATTTAAGATCTTAAATGGTGGTATTTCATGCATATCAGGTGCACATGTTGCTGGGCACATTTACATCTGCTGGTGTCAATACCCAGCTCAATTGAAAAATTGTGCCGACACAAAATTTAGAGCCCATCACAGTCATTTGTTGTCAGGCTTTCTTAATGTCCCCCATAATGTCCTGCCAACAAATATTACCCTGTCTTCTACAATGTAAGAGCTGTTCTGCGACCAGCTGAATCATAAATAAATGAGAGATTTAGCTTTGCATGTTGTGAGTGTGTTTGCGCTGACAATTTCTACAGTGTACATTGTAACTGCAATTATTTTCACCATGACAACCACACATTCGGCATTGTGTGTTTGCCAAGAGATGCCAGGCCTCGACAATGGTCTTGTAATGCATTTTTTTTTCTAAGAACAGAGAATGGGAGCAAAGCAGGGACTGATCTTACTAAACGGCATCCTGAACCACTGTTTTGGATGACTGTAACAATGGGTTAGGTGAAATGCAAGGTTAGTTACCAGGTATGCATGGATAGGCCTTAAATGGGGCTACTGCCCACAACCACCCTCCCATTATGTGTTCATTAATGTATTCTTTTCATTATCTTTCACCTTCACCTTAAAACAGAGAGTGATATTCATGACAAAAGGTATGCCATGAAGGTCAGTCCACCCCCTCCCCTTGCAAATTGAAATCCGGGAGTGCCCGCTTTAATTGCCTGCCGCTTTGACTCCAAAAATGTCTGTGCTCCATCTTGGCAGTAATGCTGGCTGCTTAAGAGGCAGGGAGATGAGAAAAGGAGTAAAGGGTAGGAGCCACCCAGAGCTTGCTAACTGTCACCACAGACCCAGAGGGGAGAGAAGGAGGAGGAGAGAGGGGAGGGAAGACAAGGCTGACTGCTCTAACACTCTTACACATATCATCATATCTGTATGATCAGTGGGGTGGAGGAAGAGGGAGGGCAGGTTGAAACCCCGGAGCGGAACTGACGGCTACACCTGTCCTCTCTCCTCCTATCTCCCTCGCTGTCTTGTTCTTTCATTGTCCCTCTCTCTCGCTCATCTCCCCTAGCCAGGTCTTTAGGGTTAAGATTGTTTATCTCTCTCTCTCATGTTCTTTCTCTGTCTGTTAGTGCCCTATGGTCCAGTATTCCTCTTGGTGTTTCTCTCTCTCCCTCTCTTTTCCCCACATGGGTCCCTCCATCCACCCTGACTCCCCCCTGCCTCCCTGCCGTAGAGATTCTCTCCTAATCCCTGGAAGTTTGGAACTAATGAACTAACTGCTGAGCCGCTGCCACGGAGCTTGGTCCCAAACTATACTGTACTTCACACTCGATTTCCTCTCCAGATGGCATGGTGGCGCGGCCGACACGACGGGGAGCACCTCTCGCACACCAGCACGCGCCTGCAAGTGCACACAAGTGCACAAGTCATGCACAACACAAACATGCACACAGGCAAGTGTGCACATGTAGACACATAGGGACAGACATTCACACACAAATGCATCCACATGTACACAAGCACATACACGATTTGTTATAGTCGGCAGCCCACTGTACATCAGTCAAGCATGACAAAAGCACCAGTGTCCTGCATTCACTATCAGTACGTTACAGAAGCAAGACCACTTTGTTAGTGCTCAAAATTAGTTTATTTTGTATTTAAACCTCTGTAGATGCTGATCAACCCCCTCAGTAGCTTTTATTGGGCCCACATGGAAGCCAGAAACCCATCACTCCTAGAGTTTTACAGTTTTATGAGTACATGGAGGTGATTTCAACCACCAAACATGCTTGATTCACCATGTTTAATTGATGCAATTTGTGCAAAGATAATTTGTTTGATGGTTCTTGTTAATAAAATTACAGTAATTGGGTTTTAGAGGAGAGATTAGAGATTGCTGATTTCATTTTTACTGTTATTTTCATTAATATTAGTTTAATTAAATTTAAACTTGTATAACTGTAACAATAAGCACAGTTTACTTCAAGATATGAAAGGTACAGAAAGTACTAATAATTATTAATTACCAGTAATCTTCATGTCTTACATAAAGGGGCACTGTAAGACCATAGAACACCATAGGCTATATTGCAATCTTATGCAGCAAGACAAACTACAGGTTAAGCAATTAGTTGAGAGCAAAATCAACAAACAAAGAATATCAATTATACATTTTAAAATGTAGCATTTATTAACAGTAAATGTAACAGTAACTGTAACTATTTATACAGGCAAGGCAATCAAAATCCAAGATTACAACATTTCACATTGTCCAAATTACAAAAGTAAGGTGAATTTGATAGGTAAAATCACACTTCCTTGTTTAGTAATATTTCCATTTATTTTACTGAAAGACTGTTCTGGCACTTACTTTGCATTGAGTTCTTTAATTAGTGACTGGTGGTTAATTGTATGCGGTACCATGCCAAAGTTTTAGGCAGGTGTGGAAAATGCTGTTAAGTAAGAATGCTTTCAAAAATAGACATGTTAATAGATTATATTTATCAATTAGCAAAATGAAACGTGAGTGAGCAAAAGAAAAATCTAATCAAATTAATATTTGGTGAGACCACCCTTTGTCTTCAAAACAATTTCAATTCATTTAGGTACATTTGCATACTTCTGTTGAGAACGACCTCTGTAGGTTGGCCCTAAAATCTCGGAGAACTACCCACAGTTCTTCAGACGATTTAGGCAGCCTCATTTGCTTCTCTCTCTTCATGTAATCCCAGACAGCTCGATGATGTTGAAGTCAGGGCTCTCTGGGGACCATACCATCACTTCCAGTACTCCTTGTTCTTCTTAAGGCATAAGATAGTTCTAAATGACTTTTGCTGTATGTTTGGGGTCAATCAGATGCCTCCCTGGTGGTATGGCAGGATAGATAAGTATCTGCTTGTACTTATCAGCACTGAGGAGACTATTAATTCTGACCAAAACTCCAACTCCGTTTGCAGAATGCAGCCACAAAATTGCAGAGAAACTCCACCATGTCACTGTTGCCTGCAGACACTCATTCTTGTACCATTCTCCAGCCCTTGATGAACAACATGCCTTCTGCTACAGTGAAATATTTCAAATTTCAAATCAGTCTAGAGCACCTGCTGCCATTTTTCTGTACCACCCTTCCTGTGTTTCAGTGCATAGTTGAGACGCTTGGCCTTGTTTCCTTGCCGGAGGTATGGCTTTTTGGCCGCAAGTCTTCCGTGGTGACCACTTCTGATCAGACTTGGTCCCATTGTTTTCTGCCAGTTCTGAGCTGATAGCGCTGCTGGACGTCTTCCGATTGCAAAGGGACGTAAACATGATGTGTCTTTCATCTGCTGCAGTAAGTTTCTTTGGCAAACCATTGCGTCTACGGCCCTCAGCGTGGCCTTTTTCTTTACGCTTCTTCAAAAGAGGTTGGACAACACATCTGGAAACCCCTGACAGCCTTGAAATGTCTGCCTGGGAGAGACCTTTCTGATGCAGTATAACTACATTGTGTCTTGTTGCTGTGCTCAGTCTTGACATTATGTATGACTTTTGTATGACAGTAAACTGTCTTCAGCAACCTCACCTTGTTAGCTGAGTTTGGTTGGTCCTCACACAGCTGCATTCTTCCTACACAGCTGTTTCTGTTTAAGTTAAAGATGTGTTCAACCTACATCTTGAATTGGTGATCTTCAGCGACTGTTTGGTATCATTGTTTAAGCATACATCAGTCGATTACCTACAAGATCGCTGACTTTGTTCGAGTGTAGCTAGAAGAATCCACAGCTGCCTAAAACGTTTGCACAGTTCTCTATGTCATAGTGATTAAATCATAAAGTAAACTGTTAATCCTGACTGTAAACCTTATAGTCATGTGAATGTTCACACTGGTTGGTTGTGTCATTCTCCTTCCCCCGGTAACATTACCCACCACTGGTCCAGAAACAGACCTTTGTGGTCGTAGAGCCGCTGAGGGAAGACTAGATGGCACATTTAGAGTGGATGACATTATTACGCTTTATTACTTTTTTCTGGTTGTAACGGAGTCAATATATGAGCTATGGTCTATGCATGAACTGTGTCTGACACCAGAGATTTTCAACTTAACATAAATTATGCAGCCAACTGTCAACTGATACATGACCTCAGTTCAATGCTCACTGTGTTGTTCCAGAGGACACTGAAAGATCTGCTCTCCATTTAAGTGGATTCAAATGACTAAACTCTTGACAGAAAGAGCTCCTGGGAAATAATGTTAGCCAGTTGACTTATGAATACTGAACATTTCGTGTGCGTCAGTATGTGTGCATTTACATCCGTGTATATACATGTTCCTGTGTGTGTGTGTGTGTGTGTGTGTGTGTGTGTTGTATACTTGTGCACTCAAAACCTCAGAAGACCCAGGAGACTTGAGAGAAACTCCCAGTCAGGCTGCCAGGACTCACAAACGGGATGTGAGCCGCTCAGCCAGAAAATAGACCCTGTCCCTGCCAGACTTTCAATTCCAAACTTGTGTGTGTGTGTGTGTGTGTTTGTGTTTGTGTTTGTGTTTGTGTTTGTGTTTGTGTTTGTGTTTGTGTGTGTGTGTGTGTGTGTGTGTGTGTGTGTGTGTGTGTGTG